>PVKS010021460.1:0-35119 GCA_004027875.1 Aplodontia rufa | reverse complement strand
GGGACAGAGTTGTTTATCACCAAATCTTTTACAAGCCAGCTGGGCCTCATGTTGGGTCCGGTCCCCAACAAGCTACAGCAAGACAAACCTTGATTCCTGGAATAAGCTAATGATATCAATTAAACCTTTATAAGACTGATGGGGGAGACACAGATAGAAAGGATTAGGAATGAAACCTGAAATATAAATATAAATTATGAGAATAAATAAATAAAATATAAATTATGAGAATTATGAATACCTTAAGCCAATAATTTGAAAACATAATTAAAATACATAAGTACCTAGAAAAAATATTGTCAAAAATGACACTAAAAGAAATAGAAAATCTGAATAGTCTTATAAACATTTATAAAATTTAATTGCTAATTTAAAATCTTTCCTTAGCTGAGTGATAAGTACGTGGAATTTACTATAGCATTCTCTCCATTTCAAGTATATACAAGGGAAAAAATAATAATTTCCCACAAAGAAACGTTTTTCTAGATAAGTTTTATCAAATACCCAAGAAAGGGGGGATTATAATCTCACATAAAATTTTTCAGAGACTAGGAAAAGAGGAAATAGTACAACTCTTTTTTTATACTCACATCACTGATGCCAAAAACAGACAAGGCTGAGATGTAAAAGGAGATTTAGGCCAGAAGAGCTGTATTGGGAACCAAGGAATGTTCAGGTGGAGTTTGAACTCCATGCTATCTTTAACCTTCAACTCAAGAAAAAGCCATGTCATACAAAGTTTTATCACCCTTTCCTTCTTGTGTTGTGATTTATCTTAAACAGTAATCCTTCCAACCCAAGAAGTCTCAAGCTTTCAATTCTGAAAACATTTCAATGAAATTGACACAGATGCATTCAAATAGGTTGAAATTATAATCTAGAGCTTCTATTTTCCTTATTATCATTAAGGACAAAACTACAGATTGTCCAGTATGTCTTGCATACGACACTAGGAAAATGATATCTGGGACAATGGGACAAAATGGGTTAACATCTGATAAATCCACATTTGCATGACAGTGTGTGAGTCAAAGTGAGGAATAAAGTCTGTCTTACACCCACTGCCCTGGCTCCCAAAGAGCAGACAGGAGGGCCTTCTAGCATTCCAGTTGGAAATCCTAAGCAGAGAGAGAGTTGAGAATATATGTAATTTCTGATGGTTTTGCCACTGCTCAGTCCCATCTCCAGGTGACTGTCCAAAGAAATGACCAGATCTGGATGAATCCTATGATTTGCAGTGCCTCCACTCACACAGCTGATACCACCCCCTACTCCTCTCATTACAGGTGAAGCCCACCCCTCTCAACCCCTCGCTCCAGAGGTGTTACATCAGACAGAGGGTCAGAGTTACCAACTACTTTGCACCTGTTTCTCTGGCTAGCAGCATGGCCCCATTTGTGTCATTAGCCCAATTATACACTGTTGCTAAGTGCAGCCAAGTTGAGTAACTGCAGGAACTAAAATGTTCTTGCAGTCAGCAATTTCTCATCTCCCAAGTACAGTATAGACTCATGCAAACAGAACTGTGTGAACAAAGCTAAGCATGAAGTATTCAGGGGCTGTGATATCGTCAGCCTCATTGATCTGGACAGTTAGTTTGGGGGTAACAAAAGATAAGTTTAGCTACACCAAGACGTTTTATTTGTTTGAATAGACCAGGATTTTTTCCTAGCACTTTTTTTCTAGTAGCAGTGTCCTTTTGATGAATAAAAGTTAATTCAGAACTTCAATACATAAGACAGAGCAGGTCTTCTTGCAGTAGGAAGACACAGATTTAATTGTGTGACCTCCTTTTGTTCCCTGAATGAGTCCCTGAGCTTTAACCCAGCCCTGGGCAGCACACTCACGGTCCAAAATACACTGCCAGGGACCACTGTCATAGAGTTTACAGTTGGCAGTTATATGTAAACCAAAAACCAAACACTTCATTGTACCAATGAGAAAATCATGAGAGAAAGGCCTTCTTCACTTGTCTGAAGTTCACAGCTGGTCAATGACAAAGACAAACTCCATGTTTATCTTGATTCCTACCTTGTCCTATTTCTACCACTCCTGTTGAAACTATCCCCAATTAAACTGAATTGCAGTTATTGAACTTACACCCACTGATGATTTCCTCTGTGACAAAAATACCTGACAAACCTCTTATAGGAGAAAGATTCCTTTTGGCTCATAGTTTCAGTGGTTTCAGTCCATGCTCAGCCACCTCCATTGCTCTGAGTGAGGCAGAAAATCATGGTGGAAGAGCATGGTGGGTGAAAGCTGCTTACATCGTGGCAGCCAAGAAGCTCAGGGAGAGACCAGACATGGTCCCCAAGGGCATGCTCCCAGTGGCCTATTTCCTCCAACCATGCCCCACCTGCCTGCAGTCTCCACCACCTCCAAGCAGCTAGTGCATTCAACTATTAATGGATTGATCCACTGATGAGGTCAGAGCCCCCTTGATCTGATCAATCCCCAAAAGCCCTCTGCACATTGCTGCACTGAGAAGCTTCAATTCATGAAATCTGGGGGGACATTCCATATCCAAGCCATTATAGAAGGCAATAAAAATAGGAGAAAGACGATTGTGCTCTTAATATTGTGAGAAATGAAAAAGAAAAGGAAACATGTTTAAGGTGTCCAATAAAACTACTTTGTTTTTGAAGATGGAGATAGTCTCTGTCACATGAAGAGAAGATTCTGGAAGAGTAAGGCAGCTGGTAAAAGAAGGGGGGCTGCCTCCAGCAAAACTAAGTGGCAAAGTAACAAACCTAGGCTAAGGCTTACAATAATTATTAATACTTGATCTAAGGTAAGAGTAAGGAATGAAAATAAGAGGAAAGAATGTACTAAGTCAATGTTATTGATTTACACTCTGAAAGAAATGCCAGAACTATTATTTAGATGTCAAAATAACTCCAAGAAGAGTACAAGGCTGTTTTGATAATTTGAAACCAAATACCTGCCTTCTTTGAGATGAGGCTTTCAGACACAGAGCCCCGTAAACCCCACTGCAATGCTCAGAGCAGGTCATATTTCCTCTTCAAAGGTTATACCATGTTAAATTATATGCAATTTCAAAAAGAACAAGTCCTTCTCTTAAAAGCATGTTTTGACTCAGATTAATTTATAGCCCAAGGAGATTTGGAGAAAGGAAAAAGCCTTGAAATTGCAAGTAAAAATAACTAAGAATTCTGGCTGCTTCTTAGATATCAAGTAGCTTTGTTTTGGGAACAGGACCAGATTTGCAGAGTTACAGGTAAATGGAGGCACCGAGAGATTTGCAGTATCTAGCAGACCCTTCAGGGGGAAAAGCCTAGCTGGATGCATGGAGTGGCCTCAATGGAGCCCAATACTGGGAAATGTGGGAAGTGGTTGACCAGGTGGGGCTGAAGTGGGAGAAAGGAGGAAGAGATGCTTATTAGCACTACAGGAGTGTGGCAACTGAGCATGAAACGCTGGCAGATCAGCAGGATGGCTCGAAACCTTTTACTACAGGTTTTGTGACCCAAGGCTGCTGCCTATGCACAGTACATCTTGACAGATCCTGTCATGATAGTGGCCGACATTCTCATAAGGAGGACCATCCCTACACTAAATAAAACTTAAAAATAGACTAAAAGAATAAGAAAGTCATTTAAAAACAAATGGTAGAAAAACTCAACTGTCCATCAGATGATAGGCAAGTATATTATGATATATCAATACAGTGAGATATTCAGTAATAAACATTGGAAGTGTTTTTCTGCTGGGCATAGAACCCAGGGCCTCCTAAGCGCACACTCTACCTCTGAACCACACCCTCGCCCCTTTAAGCCTTCCTCTGAGTCTGCTAAGAATCTTCATCTGTCATTTATGAGTACCTGTTCATCCAATCAATACAACTAGTTACTGAGGACAGCTGGGGGTCCCCAGGACAGCCTTCTGAGGCTTAGAAAACCAGAGTTGATTCACCTGCCTTAGAAGACAAGCATCCTCTTGACTTTCACAGACTCCCTTTGATAATTCAATTTCTAGCAACATTTTATTATTCAGATGCAAATTACTGGAAGGAAAAGATGTTTTCAGTGGGATAAGGGGTTAAGTACTTGCACAGTGGCTTTGATCTGTTTGGGGATTTTCTGAGCCTTTGGATTTTAAGCTCCAGCCCAACACTCATTTTCTTAGAATGAAGATCTGTTAGTTTGCAAAGGCTGCCATAACAAGATACCATAGATTAAACTGCAGTCACTTCCTTTCTCATCGTTCTGGGAAATGGAGTCCAACAGCAAGGCGCTGGCAGTGTTGGCTCTCCTGAGGGTGCTCTCCTTGGCTCACTGTGTCCTTAGGAGGTCACACCTCTGTGCTGGTGCACTCTGTTGTCTCTCCCTTCTTTTAAGGACACCAGTCATACAAATGAGGGCCCAGCCTTGTGACCTCACTTGTTATTTCAGTAATGCTCCAACTCCAAATACAGTCACATTGGGGATCTAGGATTCCAACATGTAACTTTTGAGGACAAAGCAATGCAGCCCATGATAAAGTTGTTCCCAGAAACATCACAGAATCAGATATTCAAACTCTGAAGAATGGTGGGGGAGTTTAAATTACTCTGTTATGACTTGAACTACAATATCATAGATATATAAATACCCCAGGTTAAACTATACTCCAGAAAAAAATGAAATATACATTCATAGGAAGGATTGATTCTATGTCTAATCTCTACTTTTAAAATATAATTAAAAGGGGCTTCCACCCGATCAGAAACCCTCAGACATTCATTTCATATCCAGATGATAAAGTATGTCAAAATACATACCTTAGAAACCACCTGTAGTTATCTTCTGATGGGGAAAAAGTGGATACAGCACTTAGTACATAAGGGATAAGAGCTTTTCATCCTTATGATCTGAAAAACTGCTGCTGCCACCATTAATAACATTTACTATTTAAATACTATTATTTAAATACTATTTAAATAAACAATGAGACATAATCCAGAAGCACTTAATCCGAGATGTATAGAAATTTGTGCAAATCATCAAATGTGACTATCTGATGGGGGATTTATGGTTTCTGGTGCTAAACCATTAGTGGCCCATGGTTCTTATTTTTCTTCATCAAGGTGTAGGGCTATAGAACTCCAGGAGAGCTGACAAATATCTGTTTTGCAAATGGGATAATGTAGCCAAGAGGCAGCCTAAAAGGAATGGTCCTGGAAACAATCCTAAACCAACGATACAGATGCCACCAATTCAGACAGATTTAATTAACCCCGGCTGACAGAGTTCTCCGAACCTCACCATGCCCAATGTTTCTGGCAGCTCACAGTATTTGTCAACTGCCCAGAGCTGACACTATCAAAGCGAGCATGTGCTGGTGTCTTCTTAGCCTAAACAAGGCCATCAGCTCAGATTTCCCACTCATCTTCTCATTATGGGTCTCTCCTTCCTTCTAGCATTGGGCTACTTTCCTTGAATCCACATTTTTTTGTACAGTATCCCTTTCCCCAAGGTGTCCAACCTCCATGGAAGTTTCCTCTCCAGTCTGCTGGAAAGATATGGGAGTGATCCCCCAGCAATCATAAGCAGAACAGGATGACGGGGGGACGTGTACAGCCGTGAGGGAAACAGGAAAAGGAGCAGCCCACAGCACAGGCCCTTCTAGAAAAGATCTTTGCATATTTAGGACACTTTTACCATGCAGTGCCTGATTCAACACAGCATGGCTGGTTATGGCATCGCTCCCTGCCCATGAGAAGTTCCATGGCCTCGTTCTTCCTGCAAGTGGCAGGAGGGTCAGAAGGACTTCCACAGACAGGAGCTGCACTCTCTGTCTCTCCTCTGTTTACTGTTTCCACGTGACTGACTCATGGAGCAAAATAGAGAAACATCAGCTACATTCTCTGATTACTAATGCAACGGTGGTTTACTTCAGAAGGGAAGATTCACAGTGAGCAGTGAGAAACACTATATTCACACTAAACTCCCAAGTGGAAAGCATGTGTTCATTTAGGCTACAGGGACCGTGACAGGCTCGATAGTCCCCTGGCTCAAGTAAGCTTAACACAGGCTCATTCCTAACTCTTATCCCCAATCTCTTTCTTAGTCCATTTCCTTTAGAAAACATATAAATGTAAGTTCTCTATCACTTTGAAATATGTAAAGCTTTTTTAAAACCTCTTACCATTTTACAACCCAAGAATTCTTTATCCAGGACAATGCCCTACCTCCTGATCTTTCTGAGAGGGTGGGGAGGCAATTTTGTGGGGTTGATTAGCAAACATGATGCGCCGATCATGGAGGAAACATTCGCCAGCTCAGGAGATGACACCTCAACGCATGCGATTGGTCAGCCTCCCCACCAGCATCTTCTAGCTCTTTGTCATGAGCTCACCCCACGCCTTCAAAACTCTCCTGCTCTTTGCTTCAGCAGAGCTGAGTCACCCTCAGAAATGGCCTTGCTCTCCTATGGCTTTAACCTTGAATAAAGTCTTCCTTGCCCATTTGGTCCAGTGCAATTCTTGCCTTAGTTTATTATTCCTGTAACTTCCCTCTTCATGTAGAAAAGTGGAACACTCCTTTCTCTCGGCTTCAAAGAATTACTTACTTCACAGTTAACAAAGGTTTTATCATTTCTTCATGGGAAAATAGCTAAGATATCTGCTGTGGATTGCCTACAGCTTGTCTGAGCCATACACACAGCCACATGCGCCTTGATGATGGGGAACATGAGCCGTGTGTCACCACTCAGTTCCATCACTGTGCGATCACAGGGTGCATTACACACACTACCGTCAACAGACAGCCCATCGTGGCCCACTACGCTGTCACTTGGCACAGGACTTGCATATTAGTTTATGAAGAACTCTAACGATGCCCATCGCCATCCTTCATTTGTTCAGCACCTATGTGTTGGTTTTTGACTGAAGCTGTGCTGGCTGGGTCTTGGGGATGCCTTGAAACATGACAAAGAGTGAAGTCTGGAGAACACCAATGTGCTGCTTCTTTTGCTTTTCCCGTTCTTGTGATCTTGGAGACATCCTTCTGCCAAGGAGAAAGAAAGAATGCAAAGAAAGAGACCAAGGGATGTTCACCTTCAAACATCCAAAAGAAGGAATTTGCAGCAGGAGCTACCCCATCAGGCAGGGCTGTGGACTGAGGAGGGAAACCCAGCTTCTTTCATCCTCCCCACAGAACACCAGGTTTGGAGGACTAACCCATGAGTGTCAGCAAGGAAGGTCCTGTCCTTTCTGGCTGAGTGAGGTGTGGTAAGAAGGGAACTCAGAGCCAGGGCAAGAAAAGCCAGCATGTGTTCCGATTTTCAAGTGGGGACACCCAGGACGGAGCTCGTCTGGCCTTCCTGCTTGTGTCAGGCTAGGAAGAGAGCCGTCCGACAGGGTGCCCATATGGATGTCGCCTAGTAAATCTGGCAGCTTAAAGTGCATGACCATTTCGAAGGAAAACTTGAGGGTCAGCTGTCCTGGGCCACTTCGGTTCCTGTGGGGCTGAAAACCAGCAGGCAGTTAACTGCCCTGGAGCATGGATTCCCAGCATGGGGCAGAAATAAGGTCCAGAGGTCTTCTGACGGCACACAGCACCAAGGGGGAAACAGACATTTCCCAGAATGTCTGCTGAACCCAAAGAACAAGCTACAACACTGTTCCTCTTACCAAGGTTTTGCTTCCCATAGTTTCAGTTACCTGTCATAGTCAAAAAACAAGAAATGGAAAGTTCTGGAAATAACTCATAAGTTTTAGATTGCATACCAGTCTGAGTAGTGTGATAAAATCTCTTGACATCCCACTCTGTCCCACCCAGGACGTGAACATCCCTCTGGCCAGCGTTTCCACCCTGTACGCACTGTCTGCCCGTCAGTCGTTTAGCATGCCTCTTAACTTCTGCAGTCTCTGCGGCTTGTGTTCAAGGGACCTCATTTCACCTAATAATGGCCCCACAGCACACAAGTGGTGTTTCGCTGGCATTTGGTTTTGCCAAAGAGAAGCCAGCGAGTAGTTCCTTTAAGTGAAAAGGTAGAAGTATAAAAAGAGAGAACACATTCCTCACACAACTCATCCCAGCATGCTTCTATATTTGTTCTTATTTGTAAGAGAGAGAGAGAGAGAGAGGGACAGTGAGAAAAAAGAGTCAGTTGTATTTAGTTTTTCATGTGGCTTTTTTTGCTCTGACACTACATCGTGTACCCATGCTGGGGCTCGAACCCACGTCCTTGCGCATACCAGGCAAGTGCTGTTAACCGCGGAGCCACCACTGCAGCCCCTAATTGTTCTCTTTTATCATTAGTATTGTTAATTCCTTGCTCTGCCTGACTTATAAAGCGAACCTTATCATTGGCATGTGTGTGTAGGAAAAAAGGCTATGAAGGGCTGGGTTCCGTCCATGTTCCAGGCCTCCACAGGGGATGTGAGAACACATCCCCAGTGGAAAGGGGGAGACAGCGTGCGAGGAGTCAGCCTGGGAAAATGTGCAAACACACACCCCCTCCTCAGCCTGAAGCCACACCGGCGCAGGCGCCAGGGGAGGCCATTCGAGCATACTTCTCTTTCAACTACTGCCTGAAGGAACAACTTTCAATCAACTGGGTTATTTAACTTAAGTCAGATGCAACTAAGATTTAAATTGGAAGGGACCAAAAGCCACATATTCCCCAGTGCCAGTGGAAATTACATTTTCTCTGTCGTTTGGGATAAAGTGGTGACCCCGCACAGCTGTCAGTGTCAACTGGGCACTGAGCTCCTATGGTTCCACTGTAGGCCTCTGGCACAACTGTTCTGATGTCCCCACTTCACAGGTGGGGGCAGGGCACAGAGCGCCAGGACTCTAAGCCAGGAGGCGCTGTAGATCATGCTTGCCATGTTTGCAATCCACACCTAACACCTGAAAGGCTGGGGTCTCAGGATGCCCACTGTATCAAAAGGAGGACCCCAGTGAAGCTTTCTACAGCAAATGAGGCTACCTGATCTCCAAGTAGCTGGTGCCCAGTGACACAAACCGCCCTCAAAACTACAAAAGACTTTTAAAATGCCTAAGAGTAGCAGCAATAATTAAAGATGAGAACTATTAAGAGAAAAAGAGAGTTGGAAGAGGTCTCCTGTGAGAGCTGTATTTTTAGGGAAAGAAACAAAAGAAAAGAAGAGGAATGATTTTGCTTTCAATGACTGTATCCAACTCTGAGGTTTGATTAAAGATATGACCTTGAACCACAGCGGAGAATAATAAAAGACAATTTCCAGTAAGCATGTCAGTTCGAATTAAAGATTTACTTTTTATTTTTAAACTGAATTCAGTAGAGATTTACATGCATTAGGTTAAAATGATTAACAATTGAAATTTGACCTTGAAATAATCTTTATATTGTAAATTCTTAATGATCAAAACAATGTTCCTAGTGATTAAAACATATTAGTAATTAATTATTAAAGGAGAATAATTGCAAGTACGTATTCCTAAATCTCAAAGCTTTTAAACCATTTGTACAAATGACTGGACATTTTTTTAAATTTGAAAAAAAAACTCCATCTGATTTCTCATTTTCATTGTCAATGCAACAACAAAAAAAGCTAGAAACAGAAGCAACTACCTTTGTCCCCATCAAAGTCGAAGAAAAAATTGTTCTGTATAAATATATAACATTAAAAAATACACTGAAAACTTCTTTAATGAGGTTAACAAAAGGTCAGTGTTTCAATCATGTTTTTAAAACCACTTTGTAAAAATAGTTTAATAATCTATAGCTAGGACATGATCTTAGTGCTGTGCCTACCAACTGTGAATTATGTCCAAACTGGACTCGCAGCTCTACCCAGCAAACAGCACCTGCCTGAGCACATTGTATTCAGCAGTAAGGTTTCAAGAAATAGTTTTTAACTCATGTCATCGAAGAAAAAAATTGCCCAGGTTGCTCCAACACTGTGTTGTATACGTGGTGCAAGCCAGGCAAGCGCTATAACCGCTGAGCCACCGCTCTAGGGTCTGGGCTTCATTTTTTTAAGCAATCTCTCCCAATGTCATGGTTTCCCTTAATGTGGATGTTCTTGTCCGGAAAAGATTCCTCAACAGACAGGGACAATGTGGCTTCACTGACCAAGGTTGTCATGGGACCAGAACACGGACCCGTGACACATGCACTGGCCTCCTCAGGGCTGACCACATGTGGCCACTGTTCCGGGGAAGAAAAACTGCATCCCTTAACTCTCGCCAATCCAGCCCCGTGTCCGATGGGCCCCCAGAAGAGTTTAGCAAGGCACCACAGTGCACTCTTGCAACACCAGCTACTGGAGATGCCAGCCAGGGCAACTGACTGAGATGCCGTTTCCTGAACTATCAAACGTGGCTTCACAGTTTCTTTCCCAAATTCAACATCATTGACAATCATTATTTTTCCAAAATAAAGGAGCAATATTTGAAACAGTACTGTACTAATTTTCTGTTGCTATGTAACAAACTGCCACAACCTAGTAGCTTAGAGCAATGCCACTGTTCTGTCCAGCTTCTGTAGGCCAGGAGCCCAGCACCTCATCACCCAGGTGCATGCACTTGGGGGCTCAGCCAGGTGCAGACCCAAGCTCCCTGGGGCTCTGGCGGAGTTCATTTCCCTGCACCATATGCCTCTGGTCCCTTTTATTGCCAGCTATTAGTGCAGGACCCTGGTCAGCCAGAGTCTGCTCTGGCTCCTGGAGGCTGCTCTCAAGTACTGGCCATGGCCCCCTCAGCGGGCTCCATCTGCAGGCAGGATCCAATCCAGTAAGGGCTCCCCTGGTCAGGCTGGGCCTACCAGGGTCAATTCTGCTGATTAAAGTCAGACAACTTAGAACCTCGGTTATCCTGAAAAGTTCCTTTACTTTTGTCCTACAATACATTCATAGCTCCACCCACACTTAAGATGAGAGGGGGATTATGCAGTTGGCCCTCAGGATCTGTGGATCCAACCAACCACAAATCAAAATATTTGAAACAAAAATTGCATCTGTACTATATGAAGAGACTTTTCCTGTCATTGTTCCCTAAGTAACACAGTACAACAAAATTCACACAGCACTTACCTGCGATAAAGAATTACGAATCATCTACAGATGACTTAAAGCACCCAGGAGGGTACACAGGTTATGCGCAAATACTAGACTGTTAAACAAGAGGCCTGACCTCTACAGGTTTTGGTGTCCACAGATGTGCTGGAGACAGGAGAGCAGGAACACAGAGCCTCCTGGGAATTCCACTGACCCTGTCCCTCTGGAGACCCCAGACTCATCCACAAGCCTTCAGTGTCAGCTCTAATTCAGGCTCACGGTCCATCTTCCCAGCCCCAATCTGTGCTGCATCTTACCCACCGTCACACAGGGGCAAAAATGCTGGCCCATCGAGGATTTCAGCGCTCAGGGCAGCCAACGGGTGCCAGCGGGTTGTGTTCCTGAGGTTGTGCTCAGTTTGATCAACACAAGGACAAGCTGCCATGGAGCCCCCACAGGATACTGTTCTGCCTGTCATCACAGAAAGCAAGGGTGATAAAGACAACAGAGAGCGCTTCTGCAGCAAAGGATATGATAATAACTGCCAGATAGATGCTTTCAGCTGCACGTACCCGAAAACCTAGCCAAAGAGGGTTCAAGCAATCAAGACGCACATTACCTCACAATAAGAAGTCTGGAGCTGGGTGTGGCGGTGCACGCCCATATCAGTGAGTGGGGAGGCTGAGGCAGGAGAATCTCAAGTTCAAAGCTAACCTCAGCAATTTGATGAGACCCTGTTTCAAAATTTAAAAAATAGAGGTTGGAGCGGTGGCTCAGCAGTTCCAGTACTTACCTGGCATGCACGAGTACACAGGTTTGAGCCCCAGCACCACCACCTACACAATGAAGTGTCAGAGCAACGAATGCCACATGAAATCCTAAATAAAATTGATTCTCTATCTCTCACTGTCCCTCTAAAAAAAAAATAATAAAATAAAAAATAAAAAGGACTGTGGGTGTAGTTCAATGGCTGAAGTACTTGTGGGTTCAATTTCCAGTATCAAAAAAACAAAAACAAAAACAAAAGGGAAACAGAAAGGCTGAAGGTTATTCAACTTCTCATAAAGAATGTGAGTCCTTTCCTTCTTTATCCTTTGCATCCTTATGTTTTTGTTGTTGATTTGGGTTGGTTGCCCTCATACGTCCAAGGAGGCAGCCACAGATCCAGGCATCACACAGGGACAACATCTAGAAGAAAAGATGAGAAAAGTTCCCTTCTTACTTCCCTCTTTAGCTAAATTGTGTTGCAAACTACAGTGAAAAACATCAACACTTCACAAACTGCTCCAGAAAAGGAAGACGAGAAACTTCCAAATTTAGGCCAGTACTTCACTGATACAAAAACAAATTATATTATCAGAAAAGAAAATTGTAGATCAATATCCCTTATGAATACAGATTTTAAAACCTTCAGCAAAACCCCAGCAAACTGAATCCAGCACCATACGTAGGATTATGCGCATGACCAGGTGGATTTAGCCCAGGGACGCAGGCTGGTTGACAGGAAAGTCAGTCAACGCGAAACACCTAACTAACAGCATGAAGTACACAAATCACAAGGTCAGGCACAGAAAAGGCTCTGGACAAAATGCAACAGTCTTTCGTGATGGAAGCACTGATCCAACAGGAGTAGCAGGGGGTTTCCTCACCTGATAAAGGGCATCCACAAAAATCTGCAGCTAATGCCTTGTCTTCTGTTGAAAATTGACAAATTATAAGCGTAGTCGCCTACGAGACCCAAAGGAATGTTACGGCATGTGTATAAATTGTAAGATGACTGAATCAAGCGGATGAACATACCCATCGTCTCGAACACATTTGTTTTCCTTTTGTCCTGGGATTAAACCCAGAGACACTTTAACTCTGTTGTCAAACTATGGGTTCTTATTCTGTTACAATTCCAGTATGGAATAAACTGTGATGCTTTTCATGGTTATGGAATTGACAGCGAGAATTCATGATTTTATATGAGGGACTTTTCATATTTGATGAATGACATCATTATTGTATGTTGTTTTTGGCTTTTTAAAAACATCATGAATGTTGGGAACACCTATTAGATTTTATCAACATTTTAGGGACAAAGCGAATCAGTGTTTGGGGATCAGAGAGCAATTACGTGTGCTATGAACTCAACAGTGAAGACAACCCATAGATTCTTGGAAAGAGAGGAATAAGAATGCTGGGCCACCTACTTAACACTTTGGGCATTCACCAGTTAGCTCTTTGCGTTCACCAGTTGGAGGGGCAGAAATACAACCCAACATCATAACAGGAGATCAACACTTGGATCATGTTCGCCATTCATGTTTTTTTGGCTTCCATCTTGATTTTTTAATTGGGATCAGCAATTTTTTCTTTGTTCTTGGTTGGATTTTTTTCTTTTTTGTTCAACTCTTTTTTTTTTTTAAACAAAGCCTGTTTCTTAAAAATTGCCTTCTTACAAATAAGGCAAAGGGAAGGCAACAGTCATCGGATCATTTAATTTCCCGGGGAATGTTATTTGTTTGACTTACAGTCCTTTTTCTACTTATTCAGAGTAAAAATTTTTGGCTTTGCAGGCCATATGGTGTCTGTTGCGACTACTCACCTCTGCCTTTGTAAAAAATGGAGCAGCCACAGACAATAAACAAGCGGAGGTGTGTGGCTGAGTTCCCACTCAAACTTACTTATAAGAAACAGCACCAGACCAGATTTGGTCTGTGAGTGCAGCATTACAGCCAGGATTTATTCACTACAACTTCTCCTGCTGTTCCATGAACGATTGTATTTCACATTTATCCTACCTCAGACAAACCATCTCTTTTCACTTTGATCACTACTAACTTACACAGTGAGGATATTCAGAGATGCCATGTTTTAATGAGACAAAAATACATCACCCGAGTCTCCCAGTGCTACACTGTGGCTTCCAGGGCTGAGCCCCATGACAAACAAATGCCAGGAGACAGCAGAACTTTGGGGTGGAAGTTGCAGATGATGATGAAGCCCTCTGCTGCTCACCCACTCTCCTGCGCCCTCTCCTCTCCATTTGGAGGCCCTTTGCGTGTTCAGCTTTGGGGAGCAGTGCTCTGACATTTGGTGTGCTGCTGAGAGGGAGGCAAGGAGGACCCCAGGAAGGCACTGGGTCACAGGCCTCTCTCCCCTTACGTGAGGACGACCTTCAGTGTGCTCCACTCCTCCTCCCCACAGCGTGCAGTGACGGGGCTCCTCGTTCCCTTGTTCCCATGAAGGCTTCACATCCTAAGTCTAGCACATTCTCCATTTCTCAATGGCCACTCACTACACCAGGCCCACCTCGAAGGCCCAGGTGGATGCAGGCTGCTCTGCCTGGTTCTGAGAAGCCCCACTCCTCCCTGCATAGCTGGTGGACCCCAGAACAGCCTCCACATGAAGGGTCCTCTCTGCTTCACCCGCCTCTCTGACATCTCTCTCCAGAAGATGCAGCCAGGGCCCCGTATCCACTACTGTGCACCACACCACACTCGGGCCCTGGAAGGCCCTAGCTTTTCAACACGGAAACAATTAAACGTACTGAGATCAACCACATCATCATCCCAGGTATTACAACAAAACTTTAACATCACTGATACAAAAGTAAAGTGTTCCTTCAGTAACCTGGAATGGTTTAAACATTATCCCCAAAATGATGTCACTTCTGATGTGCTTTCTTGAGTTGCAAAAAGAAAATTTGGGTTAGAATACAGAGCTAGTTAACCACCTTTCCTTCCTTCTCCTCACAGCCCAAAATCCTTAATCCACAGATCAGGGAACTACAAACTGCTCGCTGCTTATGATGAGAACCTTTTCCTTTCCATTTTACTCTGAGATATGTTCTTGATAAGAAAGACATCAAGGATGAACAAAGAGTGTGTGAACGCTGCCCTACTCCTGAGCAAAGTCTGCATGTGTGGCAGCCAGCTTCCTGTTACTACAGTTAGTCCTGAGGCGATCGTCTTAAAGAGAGGAAAGGTTTATGGTGGCTCACAGTTCAATCGGTTGCTGCTTGGCACCACTGCTTCCGACCCTGTGGTGAGGCAGAACGTCACGGCAGGAAGTGCATGGCAGAGGGAACGTCTACCTGGGGGCAGGACTCAAAATGACAGGCAGACCCTCCAGGGTACATCCCCCAAAGACCTAGACCCGGACCCAGCTCTTAAAGGGTCCACCACCTCCCCGCATTGCCAGGCGAGGACCAAGCTCTTAGGACATGGCCCCGCTGGGGTCATTCCAGATGCAAACCAGAACAGGGTGCTGGCAAAATTTACAGTCAGACTTTAACAGTTCTTTTTTTTTTTTTCCAAAATCACTATTTGGATTTACGTTCATACTTAAGAGCACAAGAAAACTCAGATGGTTTGAACTTGCTACGCTCCTTTCCACCAAGGGCAGCCACTGCACACCTGAGAACAAGGCATCCTACTAAAGTCTCCTCATCCTCAACACCGAGAGATCTGTGAATCCCACCTCCCGTGACGTCTACTCGGAGTGCTAATCATTTAAAGTTCTTCATCGTAGTGTGTGCCTGCTTAATTATCTGTTGAACGCAGACCTGTTCTAATTCCAACATGTTCTCCATTTCTCAATGCATACGGGAAGACCCTGGGGTTCAGGGGGTGCTCCACCACTGAGCTATACCCCCATCCCTTTTACTTTTTTATTTTGAGATAGAGTCTTGCTAATTGGCCCATGCTGGCCTCAAACCAGTGATCATCTTGCCTCCGCCTTGCGGGTGGCTGGGATTACAGGCAAGCACCACTACCCTGGCTTTCTCAATGTATTTCCTTTAAATAACCTAAGAAATAATATTTTTTAAAAATTCCTTAAATACATTTTTAAAATAATTTTCAGTGATGACATCAACAATATCAGCCCTTTACCTATAAAGGAGTAGTTTTTTATATCTTTACATAGCTGTCTTTATCTGCTCAAAATGTGGATAAATGCATTTATGAATGTTACTGGGGGGAAACAGCAATGTCATTTCCCTACAAGAATGTTTGTGTTTTCCCAATATCCGAGTCCACTCACAGGATTTGTCATTTTAGCAGATGTAGATCGAGATCTATGGAGTTTAGATGTGGGTGTCACTCATCATCCGTTATGGTGGTGGAATGGCATCCCCTTCTCGTCCCCCAGTCTCCCCAAAAAAAGATACGTCCAAGTCCCAACTCCAGAATCTGTGAATGTGAGCTGTTTTGGAAATTGGGTCTTTGCAGACATGATTGGTAGACATTGAGTTGAGATCATTCCAGATGAAGTGAGTGAACCCCAAGCCCAATGACAAGTCGTTTGAAGAGTCAGAGAGAAGCAGTGACCACAGCAGCAGAAACGGGAGTGGTGTGCCAACCAACCAAGGAACAGGAAGGAAGGACTCCAGCACCCATCAGCTTGGACACAGGCACGGCACCAATCGCCCCCAAGCTTCCAGGGCAACGTCAATGTCCGACTTCCAGTCTCCCAGATTGCGGGAGAACACGATTCTACTGTTATAAGCCATCAAATTTGTGGCAGTTTCTTAGACAGTCTAGGAAAAAAATACATGCATGTTGAGACAGAGAGAAGAATACTTCCCTGGCATAGGTCACACTTGCTCTAGATTTTAGGAGAGACAAGGGGTGATATCTCGTGACTGTCAGCCACACACATCCAGGCAACGGTCCAAAAGAGGCTGCCAGGGGCTGAAGCATGCACAGAGTGATCACCGGTGACACTGAACGCCAGGTAAAGACCAGCTACCTCCAACCCAGTGGCCAATGGATGGGCTCTGGCCCTAAGCAGAGAAAAGGCCCTGCCCAGTGGCATGTAAGGCTGCTGCTCCAGGGCTCCAGTCCCACTCACCACATGACCTCAGCCACATCGCTCCTGCTCTGGGCCTCAGTGGAATCAGATGAGTGCAGCTTGCTGGCTGGCTGCTGTCCTGCACCACAAAGGCACGTAGCTCACAAATGAGACTGAGGAGAGGGCATCTCGCCACCTCATGGATGGCTGCCACCGCTCCCAGCAGAATAAACATCTTCCCCGAAATGCACGTGAACTGCAAAGCTTGAGGTCCTAACTCAATAGACAACAATCTGCAAACCCATGCGGGGTTATTAGAAAGCTAAGAAACATAAATCACAGTCACACTTTCCAAATGGCTGTTCCCAGGTTGGGGCTACTTCTCAGGCGCACTGTGACATCCCTGTGCAGTGCTGTTTCCTGCAGGGCCCCCTACAAAAAAAAAACAGAAGGGGGTCAGAAGGCTAAAGAATGCAGACACATTGTGACTTCGGGAATCATTTTTTCAAAGATCAAATGCAATATCTTCTTTCAACACAGACAACTGCTTTGAGCGCTTCCATTCGAGCAGCCTTGAACACAGCCTCCAGTGACGGCCATTCCCTCCTGACAGGCACCGTGTGGGTGTGGGTGGTTGCAAGTGAAATAAAACAGTTGGGGGAAAAAAACCAGAGCATGATGAAAGGGATTTTTTTGGTCTGCTGAGAACTTACTGTAAGTCATACATGCAAAAGGTGAGGCCCGGCTTCCTGACAGTGACAGAGCCCATGCCATCTGGAGTTCTAAGGTGACTTTTGTTTGACAGTAACAGGAAGGAAAGACGAAACTCAGTTGTCATATCTCCTGAAAGGGAGTCAGTTCTTTCTTTCCCCCTTACAAAGAAAAAATGTATATAAACAAAGGAACGGAGCCCAGGCCCTGCTCCCCATCACCCTGCGCAAGATGAGCTAAAGCGTGAACACGGCACTGTGAAAGCTGCCGGCAGCTCTGCTGGCTGCGCCACGAGCCCTGGGCAGGTCAGAACTAGCTCTGGGAACCAAAGCCGCAAGAAAGAGAAGGCCCAGCCGTGTTGCCAGTGCAGGTGTCTGTCTGCCCCCTCCTGTCCCTGAGCCTGCACTGCCTAAGACAAAGCAAAGCTGGAGTCGGCTCCCCCACCACCGCCATTCCCAACACCTAAAACTCCAGTGAAACGCATCCCTGAACTTGACCTCAGTGCCACGGGGAATTAGCTGATAGGCACAGAACGCCCCAGGTGGGATCCCACAGACCAGGATGCAGAGCAGGTCTTCCAACTGGTGGCCTTGGGCAAGGAAGAGGCTTTGCCAACCAACCAACCAGCTGAGCTGGACTTTTCTCAGCTCCGGGCAAGAGAGCAGTGCAGCCAGGAGAATGGAATCCACTCCTGGGCGGTGGGCATCTGGGTCTGCGCAGCGGCTCTGTAGCTATCCAGTCCTCGCCACATGAACACCACAGCCCAGTCTGCCAGCACCTGGAGTCCTCCAGACACACTATGGCAGCACTGATGCACCCGTACAGGCTCCACGGCTTCGTGACCATCCTGCTGCCTGTAGATCTGTTTCTTTCCAGTGTGTGTAAAACTCGTAAATGTGTCTCGGGCAGACGGGTTCTGCAGCCCAACAGCAATGAGGCTTCCAGCTTGCACTGTGGGTAAGGGTTCCACCACCCCAACTGGCACTGCCACAGAACTTTGGGAACAGTCACGTCATAAGAAAAGGGGGCAAACCAGTCAGCACTCTGAAATTTGGGCCTCATGGATCCTCTCACCACAATGCAGGCTTGCCTCACCCTTAAGAGGGACCACTTACAGTGGCACCGTTTGTCAAAGGTGGGCATCCCCCAACAGGGCCACAACTGCTGATCATCATGCCAGCGGGCCCAAGAGATTGGTACAGTGGTCCCCCAGTATCTGCCAGGGCCTGGACATAGGACCCCCCTCCATGGACACCAAAGCCCACAGATGTACAGTATCTGCATATAACCACACATACTATATACTTCCAGCCTTCTACAGATTGCTCATAATGCCTGGTACAGTGTAAATGCCATGTAAATATCTGTATTATTTAGAGGATAATAACCAGGAAAATGTTTGTAAATGTTCATTACAGACGTGATTTTCTTTTCAAATATTTTCTATCCTCAACCAGTTGCTTCTGGGGAACCTGTGGATGCAGGAGACACACAGGCGGTGTCTTACCACATCCCGAGGCTCAACTCCTCTAACTCCTACATCCATGGCAAATGGTTCCCAAGCAGATTCTGATCTGGTAGAACTAGAGGGCCTAACAGCCTGCCCGGAAGAGGCCCTGAGCCTCTGACTCTGCTGCCTGAAGCTCACCGTTTGAGGAGTGAGGTCCTCAGCAAGCACCCCAAAAAGAGGTGCTGAAAGTGCACCAAAAAGTGCCTCCAAAAATGTCGCCAGGGGCCTCCTCTACAGACCCCTGCCCTGGTAAATGATAAAAGATGGAGCCTAGCAGTTACTCACTGCTGGTGTTGTGCTCCCAGTATCAGAGACACTACCTCCTGAAAAATTCCTGCCAATGGTCATTACCAGGTGAGCCATGGCTCCCAGCCCAGGTCACACAGCGGCTACTTGCTGTGCAGGTTGAACCACAGCAATTAAAATCCACTTGTTAACTCCAACTGGAATGGTCTTGAGCCTTATCTGATTCCCAAACACACAATCCGTGTCACCAGTAGGGCATAATTTACACCATATACAGATAATTTACAGTTTTCTCAACTCAGAATCAAAAACCAAAGGGCCTCTTCCAGGGCTCTGGCTTGCACTCTCCAGATCAATACCCCAAGGAGAAAATACACTTCCACTCCAGACGAAAGCCACAAGGGAGGAAGGAGAGTGGGCCAGGAGGGAAAACCCTTGATAGGAACTTCCCAGCCTGCAAATTATACTCTTAGAGATATCACAGGTAACAGAGGCACTGAGAAAATCAGCAGACTGAAGAAGCCACCAGCGACGTCAGCGTGGTGTAGTGCTAAGGCAGTCACGTTGAGTTCTGCAGTGTCAAGGTCACCTGTGGACAAAGGAGCCAAGGGCACCCTGGGGACCATCCACTCCACCATGAAGCTGTCCCCAAGTCAAACATGCACCTGTACAAGGGATACCCTACCCTCCCATCCATCAGCCGGCACAGATTCCTTCCAGCGATGCGTAAAATGCACCCTTCTTATTGCAGACACATCTAGCCCGGGGAGCCGAGTCGCAGGACTGGTCCTGCTCTCTCTGTGTGGTGTTCAACTTTAATGCCTTAAAAATGAGTCCCCCCACCTTGCCTGCCAGTCACATAAACCTGAGTCCACCTGCTATCAATGACAGAAAGTAAAGCCTGCTACCTGTGTGAGAAAACTGAAAAGAAAGCGCTAAATAGATCCAGCTGCTTGTGGCTGCGGAGTTGTTCCTGAGTCTTCTCACCTGCCCTCCTCCACCCCACCTCGGGGCCAGCCCCTTGCCTGGCCAACTGTCACCTTGAACGGAGGTTAATATCCCTGTTTCTCTCTCAAGGAGCTCCAACTTCCGGAGGAAACTGCTCCTTGACCCTAGTGGCAGGACGGGGTTGCCTTTGCAACTATTTGGAAAACCACCCCCTTGCCTAAGTTAGTGCCACAGTCACTGTGCCCAAATTAGCAACCTCAGCACAGCAGTCCTCTCGTGCCACCTAGTGTCCCAAGATGGAAGTGGCTCAAGCACAATGCAAAGTCCCAGAGACCCACCTGATACTGTTCAGGTTTAATTAAGCCCACTCACTTACAGGTGCCGCTTTTTTTTTTTTTTAAGAGACAGGGACAGTGATAGAGACAGAGAAAAACAACTTTAGTTTTTCACATGGCCTTAGTTGCTCCAACACTCAGTTGTGTATGTGGTGCTGGGGTTTGAACCCGGGTCTTCGTGCTTGCCAGGCAAGCGCCAAAACCACTGAACCACCGCTCCAGCCCCTGCGGCTCATTTTTAAAGGAGACTCTTCAAAGAACTGAAGTATCCTGATCATCTGCTGTGGGCTGGGCATCTACATTTAACTGTATTTACTGAACCAAATGAGAAAGCGTTTGACCTCTGGACTTGTCTGTGCATATCAATGGCTGCTATTTAAAAGATGACTTTCGCAGCATCTATCTGCATAAAGATGGACACTCTCTATCCTGCCTCCCAAAACTGTGGTAACTGAAAGCCTTTGAAAACAGCAGAATGTTCCAGCTGGGAAAACTCAGAGCAGCTTGCTCCTATACCCCAGAGGCTCAGAAAGGGAACCTGTAGACAGTCATCACCTGGGGGTTCTGAAACCCCCTGAAGCCCTGGCACGCTTCAGACCAGTATTAAGTCCTCCTGCGGGAGGACCCCGCAACAGGAGTTTCCAAAGCTCCACGTGTTTCCAACACACAGCTAAGGCGTGAAGCACTCTATGAGACTGGGAGACAAAGACAGCCAGACAGGCAGTGGGATGGGCCGAGAAGCTTACCCCCACACCCTGAGGCTCTGCCTGCTTCTCCAGCGACACTGTGAAAAGTGAGTTCACTTTTACCTTAAAATAATCTAGAGGGGCTGGAGCAGTGGCACAGCAGTAGAGCACCCACTTGGCATGAGCAAGGACCGGGGTCTGAACTTCAGCACCCCATACACAACTATCAGAAAAACAAAACTAAATGAAAATTTTTTTTAAAAAATCGGTTCTTTTTCTCTCTAGAGTCTCCCTTTGTGATAAGGGCAAAGTTGGAACTGGAACTCTTTACTGTTCCTATAATTGCTAAGTAGGCTCTCTGCAGCCTGGTCTTGGCTTTACCTTGAGTGGAAGTTGGGGAGAACAGTTAGGTTCCTGGCACCTGGAGAAAGCTCTCGAATGCTAAGTGCCACAGCCGCACAGACAGGGACTCACAGGTCAACAGGACAGCACCTCCCCAGGACAAATCCCTCAGAAACGGGCAAAGGCCGGTCACGCAGCCCTTCTTGGCCTGCTAATAAAGCCACTGGCCCTTGTGAGATGTGCCCTGATATGCTCATAGGGCAAATCTGTAAAACTGAACGGGGTCTGTCCAAGGTGTTCAAGGGAGAGGGGGTATGGCCCCGTAACAGGCCCTGAGAGCCACTGAGCTGGATGCCCTCACACCAGGGCACAGAGAAGTCAGTAAAGCTGTCCACTATCCTGCAAATACAAGACAAAGCCACGGTCCCCGAGGGTGCTGGGTGCCAGCCTCTACCCTACACTGCCCTTCTCCAAAGGCAGAGACAGGTGTCACCGACATATCCGAGCCGAATTCACACCACACCTCCAGGTTCTACCTGCCGTGCGATGTGGGAGAAGTCACTTGACCCCTAGGTGCCTGGGGATCTTGGTGTCTAAGATGAACGCCTCCCCAGGGAGCAGAATGAAAACCAAACGGGGTAACGCTCACCCACAGGGAGCCCAGGAGGAGCTCACCACCCTTCCCCTACAGCCTTGCTCAAGCCTCCTGTTCCCCCAAAAGAGGATTATCATTAGGGACTATGAACCTGACAGCTGGGGAGACGATCCGGAAGGGAAAGCCCATTGGGATTGGCTAAAAGCATAGGTTCTGACCAATCCACGGAGCAAGGCATGTTTGTCCACCTGCTAAGGCTTCCCCACAAGATGAGGGGGTCCGAGCTGGATGGTCTCAAGGGCCCTCAGCCCCATTCCTCTGATGCTAATGGTATTCACAGGGTCTCAGGTCAAGTTTACCCAAAGCTGTATCAAAAGGCCACAAAAGCACCAATTAAAGCCCTGGGGATCCTCCTTTGACATCTCTACAAAGGGCAAAGTGATTTGCAAATTTAGCAGGAATCTCAGCAGAGGTTCCATCTTATCCCACCTTACCCCACATGACTCTGCATGTCCTGTCCAGTGCACCCCTGGGCAGAGGGTGCACAGGACAGGACATGCCTGCGGGGACCTCCACCACACACACACACACACACACACTGTGGCTCTGCACTTCCTGCGCACCCTTGGGCAGAGCACCTCCACCTGCCTCCGGGGACCTCCACCTCACCCCATGTGGCTCTGCACTTCCTGTGCACCCCTGGGCAGAGCGCCTCCACCTGCCTCCGGGGACCTCCACCTCACCCCATGTGGCTCTGCACTTCCTGTGCACCCCTGGGCAGAGCGCCTCCACCTGCCTGCAGGGACCTCCTTGTTGGGAACATGAGGCCCAGCTGGCTTGTAAAAGAATTGGTGGTAAACAACTCTAAGGGGTCCAGCTGCCTTGTAATTAGCAAATTGCCTGACTGCATGACTAAGCTATTCGGCCACTCATTTGTTACAACTGGAGAAAGGTGTTTGCACTGTGCCCCTGTTGGCTGTTGTAATGGATAAATAGAGTAGCAGCTAGTCAGGTAAGGAAGCAGCCAAAGAAAGAAGCAGCAGCCAAAGAGAAAGCATAGAACCAGAGAAGAAGGCAGCCAGGAGGAAAGCAGAGAAGACGCAAAGAACCGGAGAGATCAGCAGAGACATCAGAGAGATCAGCATCGATAGAAAATGCAGGTCCCGTGTTCCAGCCGCCGGTGTTTGCCCCCTTGTTCCCGGCTCCCAACCCTTCCTAACTCCCTCAGAGGATGACCCAGGTTCGCTGGGTCGTTCTGCCCGCTCCTCGCTCTGGAGTGCAGCGGGGAGCGACTCCTTGTCCCATCCCTGTCCTAACTCGGCCCCTCGGAGGACAGCCCAGGCTCGCTAGGTCGTTCTGCCCGCTCCTCGCTCAGGAACGCTGCGGGGAGCAACTCCCCCTGTCCCCAGCCCTGTCCTGTTGGCACCCGGTTCCCAGTGTTCTGCTGGCCCCCGGGAAACGGCTAAGGTCCGCCGAGGTCGTTCCGCCTGCTCCAGAACCCTGCTGGGAGCGACACTCCTCACCCCACTGGCCTGTGGCTCTGCACTTCCTGTGCATGTGCCTGCCACACTGAGTCCGCTGCCTCTTCTCCAAAGCATGGCTAGTAATTCTCTCGATGTGGGCTGCCATCCTTTAAGACGGGCCCCACCTAATAAGTCCGTATGAAAAGTAGGCCGATTGCGCAGGGGATGAGCCGTCAGTAAGCAGGACCTTGGCCTCAGCCCTCGGACACTCTCCACCTGGCAGTGGCTTTCAACAGCAGTCAGGCGCCCTCACTAGAAACGAGACTCACATCCTGGCCCTGCCGCTCTGTACGGTAACCTTGGCAGTCACCTTACCTTTCTGAATTCTTGTTCAACATTTACAAAATCAGGAGAATATCACCTCAACAAGCCACTGGGAGGCTAAATAAGGGGACCAAAGGAATGTGTGGGGTTCGTGCCCAACACTGCCAGGACTTCTGTCAGACTAGAGAACCCTGAACCTTTCTGAAAGTGACAAAAGGGCTCTCAGGTGCTCGCTCAACTTTTTAAAAAAGTTTTATTGAAATATAATGCACATACCACTAAATTCATCCTTTCAAAATGTACAATTCAACAAAGGGCTTTAGCAATTTCACACACATGTGCAAAATCACCATTGTCAATTTTAAAACATCGTTTTCAGAAACCCAAAAAGAAACCCCTGGTCTACAACTATCAGCCCCATTCACTGCAGCCCCCTGCCGCGGTTCTAGGCGCCCATAGACCCTTGCCCTGGAGATGCAGCTCTCCTGGACCATGTGTGATGAAATCCTGCGCTGTCTTTGGTGACAGCGCTCCCGTTTGCCACTCATCTTCTAGGCCTGCCCTTGCTGCAGCCACATCTCAGCGCTTCTTTCCTTTCCGTGGCTGAGTAGTACTCCATTTCGCGGATGTGCCACGTCTTGCTCTTGCAGCCATCCACGACAGACGTCCAGGCCTCTGACGCTGGTAAATAATGCTGCTGTGAACATTCACGAACAAGGTTTTCAATTCTCTTGAATCCGCACATCCCAAGAGACATGCATCAAGACGCTGCTGGGTCACAAGGGGACTGTGCTTGCCCCTTCTGAGGAGCTGGCAGACCCTCTTCCGAAGCTGTGGTAGGATCGTGTGTCCTAGGGTAGGAGGCTCCCGTCTCCCTACCTTGCACAACACCCATCACTACCTATTGCTTTGCCAGGTACAAAGTGGTAACTTCATGTGTTTACTGAATGAATTCTATTTTTTTATTTACAGCCTAATAGTAAAGCTATACAGAAAAGGAAATTAAGGTCATAAAAATGAAGACAGAAATGCGCTCTGGAAGGCGAGAGGTGCCAGCATTGGAGAGCAGATGTCTGCTGCCTGGGGACCGTTGGTGGTGGGCCACGCTGGCTACGCTACATGCTGTGCACCGGTGCTGGGGTGGGGGACATGGGCACTGCCGCAGGAGAGGGCACCAGGCCTGCTTCTCTCCTGACGCCCTTGCACCCATCAGTTCACACACGACTGTCTGGATCTTCAAGGGCGTTCCCTCCCAAGTGATCTACCGTGACAATGCCATGTTCAGCTGTCAACCAGCCTGCAAGGGTCCTGCCACACTTCTCCCCCTTGAGACAAAACCCGCTGTCCAGCATTGATCTGTCCCACAGGAGGTAGTTGCTATCCACCAGCTGTGGAAACAAAACGAATTCCCTCCTGCACCGCAACAGCCCTTCCCAGAGCACAGTCCAGGGGCTTGGGTGGGAAAGTCCTCTCACAGAACTGTCCCTCCGCCTTCCTAAAAAGTGACCGCCAGTTCCCACCTGCACACAGAAGCACTTGGGGCCTGGGGAGGGCCACAGCTGTTTACAGCTGGAAGGATTATTAGAGGAATGCCTGGAACCATCCCTAACCTTTTAGTGTCTGTCCCCTGGGGCCACCCACAAACTCAGTAACCAAACATCAGCAAGGGGTGGGAATGCTGGGACCCTCAGGGCAGCCTAAGGCACAGCAAAGGGAAAACCAAATAGGAACAGAAGTCACAGGGTGGAGGAGTGGGCATTCGAGAACAGGGAAGACTGGAGCCTCTGCGGCTGGCCCGCCTCCCGCTCTGGGCAGCCTGCATGGCTTTGATCAGGGTGGTTTAAGAACACATCTGGGGGCAGGGGTGTCCTGGAAACCGTGGACCCTGTGGCCCACAGACCACCCCACCAGAGGCCAGACTACTTGACAGAGTCTGATTCCACATGTATGCCCAGCATTGCCCTCAAGCTCATTCACGCTACCGTTCTTCAAATAAGTGGGGACCAGTGACGACATAGCATTCAATTGTAAAGTCTGAGAAGCTGCTTTTTGTCATTGTATTTTTTTTCTAGTCACTGGACAACAAATAATTACCAAGCAATGTCTGCAAAGTCTTTAAAGTTCAAAGAAGGTTTCACTTTGAAAGGTATAAAGGAATTGATAATATTAGATCCAGAAGATCCCCTACTTGTGACAGGAAGAAATTCTGGCATAACACAGGAGTTAGCAAATTAGAGCCCACCGCCTGTCTTTCTAAATAAAGTTTTACAGGAACAGAGCCGTGCAAGCTGCTTACATCTGGCCTTCCATCTGTGTTGCAGTAGGGTTGAGATGAAGACTGTAGATCCAGAAACCTTAAAACATCAACTATTTCATCTTCTGAAGGAGTTTGCTGACCCCCAGTATACTGTATCATGAAATATATCACCTCATTTAAAAATCAAAATCAACACAAACTGTACCCACAGACAGGGAAACAAGTTCAAAGCACAGCAGAGGAATGTTTAAGGCATCTACCTTCCGAGCCACTCACTTGGTTTAGTTCCACATGAGAAAGGAACTGAAGCTCTGGGGAAAGCCAGAGGGGAAAAAAGTCCCTGCCAGGCCACACCCATGCCCCTGAGTCCTGGCCCCTGACTGACACTGGTGAGTCCCATGAGGCCAAAGACAGAGGTCGAGGGGGCACACTCCCTTCTCCCCACCCTGGCACTAACAGATATTAAAAAGCTAAACCAAGAGCGACGATCGGCCACAACATCACTGTGGCTTTAGGCCACTTGTCCTAGACTGGACCCCTGAGGCACAGCTACGCAGGGAGCACCTGGCTCTCCAGGAACAAGGCCTGCCCAGGAGAGATGGGAGGAAAGCTGAAAGAGCTACAGGCTGGGCCATTCGTTTCCCCCAATGAATCCCGACTAAGCCCTGCCTCAGGCTTCAGAGGCCAGGAGCAGGTTTGGGGGAAACTGTCCTCCTGGAGACCCCAATGTCGCCGGGAAGGCTCCTCAAGCCCCACATCAGTGCATCCACACAGAGAAGGCCTGAGGAACGCTGGCCAGGACCCAAGGCTGGAGGGCGCTCCCCACGCCCACCTCCACCATGCCCCTTAACCCGATGGTATCAGAGCATCTTAAAGGCACAATTTACTGCCTCTTTCCTGCTGCTAAGTCAGATGAAAAGCAGGCCACACAGTGACAGACCACACACGGAGTCCGAGCTGGCTCCAAGAGGGCTCCAGCTCCCTTGGGCCCCTCTCCTGCAGTTCGTCCCCCCCCTCAGCCCTCGGCACCCCTGCGTGTTGTGCAGAGCATTAGAAGTGCCACTGGACGGCACAAGGTCTCCACTCACAGCTGCCCAACTCCCGGACCGCTTCTGCCCACATCCAAGAGCGCAGTGTCGGCGTGCCTGGGCTCTGACAGGAACCACTCGGTGACCAGGCGGGGACTGACCAGACCCACTGAAGGGGCTTGAGTCCCGCCCTCTGCAGGAGGCGGTCAATCACATTCCGGTGAAGCCAGGGAAGCAGAAGCGGTGTGCAAACTGGCGAGCACGTCGGCAGAGGCCCTGAGGACCTTCCGCTCCTCCTGCCACATGGCTTCCACCAAAGCCAGGTGGCTCAGCGAAGAGGCTTTTGCATTCTTCATGTGAGAAACCTGAAAGTTAATTGTGTTTACTGCACAATGTACAATGCGGCACTTGGGCCATTTGTGCGTGTGCAGCTCCGTGGATTACATCCACCCCGTGTTGTACAGCCAGCACTGCCTTTCATCTCCAAGACTCCTTCCTCCTTCCTCCCCAAACACAGCCTGCAACCACGAATTAATATCCCCGCTCTCACCCCCCAAAAGCCCTGGCAGCCTGCGTTCTACTGTCACGATGGATTCGCCTCTTCCCGGGACAAGTGGGATCTACATGAGTCCTTCTGTGTCTGCCTTCTCTCACTTAGCATAGCATCTTCAAGACTCCTTAAAGCCGGGGCTGGAGCAGTGGCTCAGTGGTTACAGCACTTGCCTGGCATGGCATGCCCAAGGACGCGAGCTCAAACCCCACCAACACATACAAGTAAGTACTGCAGCAACGAAAGCCACATGAAAAACTGATTCTGTCTGCTCTATTTAAAAAAAAAAAAATTTCCTTAAAATTTCTTTTTATAACCCCAGTCATGCTTTCACATGAGTTGATTTCTCATTTACTTAAAACACTAAATCAAAACATAAAAGAAAATCTAGCACTAGGAAATCGTGTGATAAATTTTTACCTATTTAAATGTTTAAGCATAGACATGGAATCCATCTGAGTGCCCCTCATGAATAGATAAAGAAAATGTGGCATATATACACAATGGAATACCATCCAGTCTTAAAAAAGACAGATATTGGGGCTGGAGCAGTGGTTCAGTGGTTACCGTGCTTGCCTGGCAGGAGCAAAGACATAGGTTCGAACCCCACTACCACATACACAACGAAGTGTCAGAGCAACAAAAGCCATATGAAAATCTAAGTAAAAAATTCTCTCTCCCCTCCTCTATCACTGTCCCTCTCTTAAAAAAAAAAAAGTATCTTGTCATTTGTAACAATGTGGATAAACATTATGCTAAATGAAAGATATTACATTAAATGAAATAAGCCAGGCACAGAAACACAAAAACTACAGGTTCTTTTTATATGTGGAAAGTAAAAAGCTGAACACAGAAAAAGAGCAGAATGTTATCAGTGATGCTGGAAGAGGAGGAACCAGGCAGCTGCTGGTCAAGGGATGTAACTCTTGAGCTCAAGAGGAAGAGTGGGCTCAGGAGACCTTCAGGGTCACCTAACAAAGCCCACGGTTAACCACAAGCATTCTGTATGCTTGAAAACCACTAAGAAATTAGATTTCAAAGGTTCTCATCACCAAAAAAAAGTATGTGAGGTGATGCGTATGTTAAATGGCTTGATTAAGGCATTCTAATGTGTACATATGTAATGTATACGTATGGGTGTATACGTATGTAAATATGTCTCATAATACGTGCAATTTTCATCTGCCAATTAAAAAGAAAGGAGAATTTTAAAGGTGTCGGGATAAAGTCAACAGTAGAAGTCTTACATCTTTTAAGACACTAAAAACTGCTCTTACAAAAATGTACTGTCCCTAACAACACGTGTGAGAACAACTTCAGAGCCACACAGTCTGCTTTAAGGGAAGGATTAGCATCCCAGGAACGCACCGTCTGAAGCAGAGCCTCGCTCTCCTCCAGGAGATGATGGCATATTTTCCGGGCGACGTCCACGCTTGTCTGCTCATTTGCCTCTGAAATGACTTCTCCAAGAAGTACTTTCTTCCAGCACGTACTAGAACCAAAAAGTTCCATCAGATGATTTCAGCACATGGCTTTCACGCTGAACAAACTCTCCTCCCATTCTTCCAGAGGCACAATAAAATTCCCTCCAGAAACAGGTTCTCTAAAACCTCCAGTTCCTGTGTGGAAGTAGCAAGGTGCATAAAAAAGGAGCAACCGAGAAGAGACCAGGGACTGAATTTTATCATCATGATGACCCTGCATCTGACACACAAGTCAGCAGAGCCACACACACAAGCAGAGGGAGACAGGAGGAGGGCAGACAGGACAGAGGCACAGCAGGTCAGAGGACTCAGGAGTGACAGCACTGGAGTCGTCCTACTCCTCAAGTGACAGTCTCTCCTGACAGATGACCGCCTGGAACACTCTACACACACAGCTTTCTTTACTGGAAGGTCACTCTGCTCATACACTGTGCAGGTTTGAGGGAAGTGGAGCTCAGTGGAAGGGGCGCTGACTTTCAGAAGGCGAATAGTGCAGGTGTATCAGCAGGGTGCAAGCCACCCACACGCCCGCACACAGAATATGCAGGGCCAGACTGGGGAAGCAGGGATTCTGGGAGCACAGTGGCTCAGAAGGCAGGCAAGCAGGTGTGGACAGCCAGTTAAGAAATTCAGAATAGCTCACAAGGCACAGGAGGGACACAGCATCAGAGATGACGGCTGCACCTCAGAAGAGGGACGTGCTGGTGACACAGAGCAGAAAGTCACCATGAGCCTGGACAGTGCTCCATGCATCACCATGGCCTGATTTAGCCCAGTCCACATATCAGACTCAGAAAGTAGAACCAGAAAGCTGGATACCTCGGCCAGAGAGGCCACACCGATGGCAGGCGGACCAGCATGCAGACCCTTCAGGCAGAAGCCCCAGCAGATGTGACCCCAGCAAAGACAAGCAGCCGAAGGATGAGCTCTAAGAATGTCCAGAGTCTCTCTTCAATTTCAGACTAAGTGCTAAAGACACATCCACGGGGCCACACAAAACAACATAAATATAAAACAAGTGAAGGGGGAGAACAAGTCAAAGGAAAAAGCAAGAGGAAAATAGGGCACAGCCAGGAACGAACCAGGAAGCCTTAGCGTCCTGCACACAGGTGCACCTCAACTCTCGAGCTTTCCAGTAAGCAACAAAAAGAAGGAAAAGCATCAGCAACAGAGTTCATACCACCTGCTGAGAGTAAAAACATCCACCCCTGAACAACTCAGGGGAGGGGCCGGGGATGCTGATGCACATTAAACCCCATGTATGAGGGGCTGGAGCGGTGGCTCACCGGTTATGGCACTTGCCTGGCATGTGCAAGCACACGGGTTCAAAACCCAGCACCATGTACACAACGAAGTGTCAGAGCAACGAAAGCCACATGAAAAACTAAATGAAATTGATTCATCTCACTGCCCCTCTTTCTTTGGAAGAAAATAAAATCCACATATGACTTTTGACTCCCCCAAAATCTGAGCACTACTAGCCTGCTGGGGACTGGCAGCTTTAGCAACAACACAGTTGATACACACCCGTAGTAAGCATCGTACTTCGTGAGGAACTCATGAAGGCCGGGACAGACGGCTGGACTGACTGGTTGTTTTCTGTACCAAGTACTGAACCCAGGGGGCTTAACCACTGAGCCACATGCCCAGCCCTCTTTTTTATTTTGAGACAGAGTCTCACTAAGTTGCTTAGGACCTTGCTAAATTTTTGAGGCTGGCTTTGAACTTGAGATCCTCCTGCCTCAGCCTCCCATGCTGCTGGGATTTCAAATGTGTGTCACCACGCCAGTGAGAGACGGCTTTGAACTGCAACACACAATTTACCACACAGACAACTGCTCAGGCAGAGAAGGTTAGCAGTGTTAAGCAGATGTGCCAAATGTGAGCTTGCCACAACAGCCACTGGGGGGGGCTGCACAGCTGCACAGCGCACAGTGAGCACTGCACTGAGTGTCACGCAGCTGTGATCTAAAACACCATGTGGCATGGATTTTGACAAATGTTAACTTTCTGTGCATTTCATGGTGGTAAATGATAAAATGGACTAATAGCTAGACATTGTTCAAGTCTTTTTCCTTAAATTTTTAAGTATTTCTAGGCTATGCAGTTCACCTTCAAGGTTTTTCAAACTGCTGCAAATTGCCAACAAAAATCCACATGTGAGCAGACCTGCCCAGTGCAAACCTGCTTTATCCAGTGTCAACCATATTTCTGGTACTGAGCAGAGAGATCTTTTACTTCCCAAGTCCCTACAGGAAAAGAAGAAAGCAGCATCGCTGAGTGGGCACCAGCTATGTCCAGGCCCTGTGCCAATGCAACTTCCAAGCACCCTGTCATTTAATCCAGGGCCTCACCATCTTCGAGAAGTCATCCTCCACACCGGGTGGCAGCAAGACGGAGGCTGCTGCCCCACCGAGGCCCAGCGGAGGAGCCCTCTGCTGGGCAGAGCACACCCACGTGTGCTGACGAAGAGGGTGGGCGTGCCACTGAAGCTGCACAGAAATACCAGGGACCCTGCCAGGATGCAGGTCCACAGGCCGCTCCTACACCGCCTCCCTCATGGAAACTTCCAGGGTGCACCTTCAGCAGAGCTTGGGTCTGCCCTGTGCACCACAGGCCAGCCGCACTTGGCAGCTCTGCCTGCTCCCAGGGAAAACAGACCCAGACTGAGTCTTGACGTGGAACAGTGACAATGCTCACAACCAGCATCAGCTCACCAAGGGAGAAACTCACAGGTGGGGACTGAAGACTTCTTGAGCCATGTATTGTGATTATGATCCTGAAACCTCACTGCCAGAAACGGTGGAAACACAGACGTCAAACACATCTGACACGAGTCATAAAGAAGAGCCAACTTCAGTACGAGATGGCCTTCCTTTCAGTACTGAAATGGAAGCCCAACACCCCAGTGTCCAGCTGCAGGCGCAGCTTAACACCAATCCATGCAGAACTTACAAGTTCTCAGCTTCCAGACACAGCAACTTAAGAGCTGTCAGTAGCCTCCAAGACGGTCCATCCCTTCCAAACGTCAAGTTTCTAAAGTAGAAAAACAAAGACATTTCTGTCATTTCAGTATGTCATGACACCATGACAAAAGGTTGATGAGCCAATTATTTTTTTAGTGGAGCCACAAAACATTGTTACCCTTGATTTCGGTCAAAAGAAATGAGAGAAAAATGTTTGCAGATCCTCCAGAATAAAACCTAAGAAACAGAAAATTCCCCTTTTGAATTTTTTTTTTGAAAGAACAAAAAGCTGGGCTAGAGCGGTGACTCAGCGGTTACGGTGCTTGCCTGGCATGCACGAGAACACGGTTCAAACCCTAGCACCACGTACACACCACAGTGTCAGAGCAACTGAGGCCATTCTAGAGAGAATCAATTTCATTTAGTTTTTCATGTGGCCTCCACTGCTCCAACACTTGGTTGTGTACGTGGTGCTGGGGTTCAAACCCGTGTCTTGCAAATGCCAGACAAGCACTGTAACTGCACAGCACTGCTGCAGCCCCTCTCCCTCTCTTTAAAAAAAGAATAAAAACCCACCTCCCAACCAATTTTTAGCAAGAGGGTGAATGTGGCTAAGAGAGACTCAGAGAGAGGGCATGGGCATGGCTCATAGTAAGGTGAACAATGAAGAATTTGGATTACCCTGGGGATCGGACATGTGGCAGCCACCACAGGCCAGATTGCTCTCACGGCATTGCTGGATTATTTCAAACTTAATTTGGGGGCTGGAGCAGTGGCTCGGTGGTTACACACTTGTCTGGCATGCACAAGGACGCCGGCTCAAACACAATGAAGTGTCGGAGCAACAAAAGCCACATGGAGGACTAAATAAAACTGATTATGTATCTCTCTTAAAAAAAAAAAAAAAAAAAACCTTAATTTTATCCCCACAGAAAATTTGTAAGAGAGACGCCAGAGGCCCGTCCACCCCATGTGGTAGTGTGGAACAACCTGACCACCCACGCTCGGTGACATTCTCCTGAAGGCCAGCCTGCCTGCAAGAACCACTGCTCTCCCACCTTGCCATGGGGGAGAGGCAGGGGCTCTCTTGGAACAGTAATTTAATAGCTCAAATTTGTCTCTTATATCCCAAATCAGTTTCTTTAAAGTGCCTCACAGTCCTGTGTTCCCTCCTCCACCACTGAGCACAATCTTACTGCACACAGTAGGTGCTCACTAAACACCCACCCCTGCACTGACAGTCAGGAGGTGTCTCAGGGGAATCCCAACCCTCAATCTTTCCATGAAAACTTCCTGAAGGGGTAATTTCAAGAGAGAAAACAAAACACTTACTCTATAAAGCCATGATCCTTTAAGACTGTTATCTTTTTGTTCATCTGTTTATCTGTTGCTGGAAGATATTTAACAAGCACTTCTACATTTAAAAAAAAAAAAGATATTTAAAGTACGATTCACACAGAAGTAAACCTTCCCTCCCCATCTCAACTCACTTTCCTTCCCATTAGCAATCAAGACAAGTATGAACAGTTTTTCCTAACTCAATGAAAGAAGTCTACTCTTCAAGTCCAATTAGTGAGGTTATTATTTAGTCCCTGGAACTCGGTAAGAACTCCAAGGCCTGAGGACAGAACACCCACAAGCTCAGTTCATGCTCCCTTTAAGTCAATCAATGAACAAAACCAGGTAATGAAGACATAAAAACAATTGTTGGAAAATCACAACCAATAAAAAGTACAGGAAGAATTGTAATACTGAGATTTTGTTTTATTTTTAATTTTTAGTACCGGGGATTGAACCCAGGGGTGCTTTAACACTAAGCCACAACTCCACCCCTTTTCACGTTTTATTTTGAGACAGGATCTCACTAAGTTGCTTAGGGCCTCTCTAAATTGCTGAGGATGGCCTCAAACTTTTGATCCCTCAGTCTCAGCCTCTCAAGCCAATGGGTTTACAGGTGTGTGCCACAACTCAGTTATAACACTGAGTTTTAAAAGTCAGGATTCAAAGCAGTGTAACAGTCAGTGACTCCAACTCTAAAAAACTGAACATGAATATGCAAAAACTGGCAAAGTTATTTGGAGGACAGGGCAGGGTAAGCACAAGAGACTTTCTTTTTCTCAGTGGCAGAGCCTTGCACACACTAGACAAGGGTTCTACTACTGAGCCACACTCCTTTATTTTTTTAATTAAAATGAGATTCTTTTTTTCTCAAATCAATCTGTTTGACCACTATTATTTCATAGCCATCAACATTAGCGTTACCAGGATTCTGAAACACGAGCTAATCTCAAATCGAGTTTTCCAAGAGACTCTGCAAGGCCCAGTTTTTGTTGTTTCATTTATATTTTGAGAAGCATTATTATTATTCTGTGTACAGGGTGGAGTAACACCACCTTGACAATTCCTACATCCCTTGCAACTTACACTATTCCAAATTACACACTGGGGACATCTCTGGCCATTTCTTCACAGCCTACAAACTGCTCCTCTGCTGCTTCACAAGAGGAAAGCGATCAGTCTTCTACGTACTATTTCTACTACTAATTCTGGAATTTTCACACCATTTATTCAATGACTAAACTATTATTTTAAAATACATGATGATGGGTATTTCACAGAACACAAAAGAACATAAACGAAATCAACATTTCACCCTGGCATTAATCTCCAAAATTAAGAACCACATATTAGATTTCTCACTTTGCTTAGCAGGTCTTACACATAGATGCCTAGCACTGTCGTCCCCTGCTTTCTAAACATATCTTCAGCACCGGGCACTGCCGTCCCCTGCTTTCTAACCCTCTCTTCAGCACTGGGCACTGCCGTCCCCTGCTTTCTAACCCTCTCTTCAGCACCGGGCACTGCCGTCCACTGCTTTCTAACCCTCTCTTCAGCACCGGGCA
>PVKS010021459.1:0-35146 GCA_004027875.1 Aplodontia rufa | reverse complement strand
ATTTAGAATAGGTTTTTAGATCTGATTTAGATATGTTCCTGTTCATTTTTAGAATGAAATTTTAGGTATTTAGACACATTTTTTCCCAACAAGTTTGAATGCTCTCCCAACTTTGTTTTATTTGGGGCTGGATTTTACCTTTTCATACATGAGCCACTTGGGGTTTAAGGATGAATTGTCCAGGAAAGGAAATCTCATTCATCATATCCTTGACTTTCTTTTAAAGGGGACACACTTGTCTGTTCCTAGGCTCCACCTCCCTGAGAGCCACTTTAGCAATAGAGTAGGCCTGAACTGAAGCTCCTTGAAATAAAGCAGGAGTTTTACATTCTAATTAGCTTTGGAAAGTCAAGGACCATTTTCCTAGAAATCCAAAGAGATGTGAGTTTTGCCCTATCTTGACCAAAAGGACCCACCTGCATCTTTTCTCTGAAATAAAAACACAAATAAAGCAGAGCCACTGATTGACAAAAGCCAGAGTCAGGGGTCAGTGCCTTATGTCAGCACTTGCCCTGGCTGGGGCCATATAAATCCATTGTGTGCCTGGAAGATGTGACTCGACATTCCTGGCCTTTTGCAGGGGGAGCAGAAGCAGTGGTGAGGCTTTTAAAGGGAGTCCAATTGTCAGTGACTCTCAAGAAACCAACCCCAGTTTTTAAGATTTATGTGAGATAGTGCTGTCTCATAGTTGGCTTATAATGCACACCCTGTTTTCAAAAACCAGAAGCATGCAGGTGGAGAAACAAGCGTGGGGCAGAGTGGGGAGAGGGGGTCGGGCCATCTGACAGTAAACGGTGAAAGGAAATGCTAAATACATCTGAAATGCTCTGTTGAGGGCAGCGATTCCAATGCCAATGCCTGCAGAAGGCGGTATCTAGGATAAAAAAGAGGTTAATCCTTCGGCCTCCAGCAGACACACTGCTCTTCCTTTTGGAAGGCAAGGGTCGTTTTGTTTTCTCAGTCTGAGGCACCTCCTCTCCTTTTATATTGTGGATCTCATACAGAGAACCCAAGAAAGCACGAGGCGACAGGAAACTGTGAGGTCCTGCTCTGTCTGGGGGCGCCGAGCTCTACAGGGCTGAAGCTACTGGTTAGGGTCCTCCCTGGATTTAGTCCCAGTAGAGGTCCATCTGCCTTCTCTAGCTTGAGACCGAAACAGAAGTAGGGGAGCAGGGCTGGCGGGCGCTCCGTGGCGCTGTTCATGGTGCTGAACCCCGCCCCACGCTCGCGGAAGCAGCAACCCACCAACAAGCGCTGGGCTGCCAGGGGCTCCAGGCAAGGATCCGTGTGTGGCGACTTAGGAAACAGCTGCCGCCCACAGAGCTACAGCTAGCTCCACAGTTCGGCTCCAGGTCTACCTCAGTGGCTCACTTTGGTTCACTTTTTTCATCCCAGGGGATTTCACAGAGCTTACGTTGAGCTTGCTGATCTGGCACATCTCTATCTCCTTGGTGCTCTCTCTGCTGATGCTAATTCTCCACCCTCTTTTCTCTGTATAGTATTTTAACTTTGCTGAGCATCTTACATTTGGCTTAACCCTCCCTTGTACCATCACTTGAGCCACTCTTCACACATAACCATTCCTCTTCCCTCTAACACTTATTTCTTGCTTTCTCTGCCTCTCCTTCCCCCAAGCACCTCAAGGACCAGGGTGGGTGAATCAACTCATTTATGACAGAACGGTTAATTGGTTTCTCATTGGCAATAAATTAGATTCCCAAAGGATCAGGCAGAGGTCCTTCCCTTAAAATAATTCTGGGGAGGTCATTTTTGCATGGGTGGCAATCTGGAGGGTGGGGAATGGGGACACAGACACTAGGAACCTTGCAAGAAAGGGGCTTGGATCTTGTGGGGGTGCAGGGCTGATTGCAGTTCAAAGACTCCCAGCAGGTGGCACTCTAGCTCCCGGTGCTGGTGGTTGAAGTGCTGACTCAGCTTCCACTCCACTTCAAATCTTCCTTCAGCTATGCAACGACAACCGCCCCCCATGTTTATAGGTCTGTCTTCTTCTTGATCCAATTCCTTTTTCAGACTACATTCCTGCTAAAAGCACCGTGTTTGCAATTCTATTTACTGTAATACACATAATGAAGGGAACATAAATAGAAAAGAGTCAGTGGAAGGATTTTTTTTTTTTTGGTGTGATTGATGGTGCTCAGACCAAAACTGTTTAATCATCAATACCATGATTCAGCAGTTGAGAAATGTAAACAAGTTGTGCAATTGCCTGCTTTGGTCAAAGCCCTGAAGGGGGCCCATGAGACTGGGCCAGATCCCAGGTAGTTCAGTGCCAGCAGGATGCCCTGTCCCTTCTACTAGAACGGAGCTGGCTATGCCTACAGACTGACAGGAGTGACCTTTGGCTTTTGCAGCACGCACACAGTTAGGCTGGGGTTAATGGCACTTTGCAGGGAGCTTCAATTGAGTAAACAAAAAATGCCTTGCCTTGTTCTAATGGAGCACATTATTCCAAGGCCTAAGCCTTCATCCAGGCCCCTGCAGCTGCTCTGCAGGTCAGTGCTACCAATAAAGTAATTAGCCAATGAGAAAACTCTTCTTCCCCGAGGGGGACTTGAAGGTTTTGTTGCATTTGCTGTGCTTTGCTTTGGGTTTTTAAACAGGCAATCCAAGTTGATCTGAGCCTCTTACATTAGACTCCAGGATAAGGACAGTGAAATTGTATGTTTGCTGAGTGTGATATTTTAAGGGACCGGTCCCTTGTTCAACACAGGCTGGTGAGCTCACTGCTTCCTGTTCAATTAACCTGAACCGTAGCTGAACTCTGCCCTTTGAACTTGCTCAGCACATAAATACATTAGCTCACCTAAGGAATCATTAATATTTTTCAATCACATAAAGCAAACATGAATGTCCAAAAACAACTCAAGAGATAGCCAATTAGGAATAACTTGTGCACCATGTTGGAAAAAAAATCACCAACGGATGTTATTTACAGAGCAAAAAAGGGTCAGGGAAGAAATGAAATGAATTGTGCCAACAATTCTGGAGACAAAGGGGACTTTCATTTTCATATCTGCAAGCAAGAGGAATACTGAACAATATTTAGCAACTCTGACTCCATCTATACTGCTCTCAACAAAAGCTGTATCTTATTCTTGTACTAGTTTCTATCCACTATCATCAGAGCATGCAGCTCCAAGACCTCCCTGTTAAGTGTCTTCAGTGTCTTTGTTCATATGTAGAGTTCAACCTATTGCATTTCTAGGGCCAATTCTATTCCTGATTTTCTACAAACGAACCAAAATAATTGTTGTAGCAATTATCATTGCTTTTTAGTGAACCAGAGTAAATGAATTAAACTAGTGGCTTGATGGAAACATTTTACAGTACAAAGTAGTGCTCCTAAGACATCTTTACATATACAAACTGATTATCCTTTTTTGGGGGGGGAGAAGGTTAAATGAATTTATTTCGTTTTTATCCATGCATGTCATCTTAGAAGATTGAGAAAAAATCCTCAACTGGGTCATTACACATTTCTGTTTGATTTAATTTCACTTCCTTCAATTCTGCTTCCTGACCCCCTCTTCTCCCACCCCCTTTTTATTTTTGTTTGGTTTGGAGTGTGGGCTTAATGCCCAGCTATCCTAGATGAGAACACTTAAAGGAATATCACAAGCACGAAGGGTAAATCTATTGAACGAGGGTCTTTAACTATGTGGTTTCCTTAAAGGGAAAGGTTGGATCAATAGGATCAATATGAAAGGTTTCCCTGGCCCTGCATAAAAGGGTAAGGGCTTCTCTTTTCACTGGTTTAACTTTACTCTCTGACAAATGCAAATCAATGGATCTGTGTTTACAACAGATTCCCTAACAGACTCAACTTGGGCAAAGCCCAGAACGTCACCCTGGGGGGTGGGGAGCCCAAGCTTGCTCCAGGGGGATGCTTTAGGGCAGAGCTACATGCTCCAGACTCTGGTGCAGAATGGGGAGTAAGCTGACAATGGATACAAAGCACTGTTAAAGGGGCTTTCTGTCCATCCAGATCCTGCTGCCTATGACCTATCCAAAAAGGCTAGCAAATCTGAACACCAGAATGATTCTTTTAAGGATATTTATTCAACATAAATAAAACTCCCACATTCTCAGATGTGGTGAGCTACTCAACCTGGTTTCCTATCAATATAAATCTTGGAGACTGGTTGCATAGAGGAGGTCACAGTGAAGTATCTGCGATTGGAGCAGGGTGACATTTGCCCTCGAGGAGAATACTTTCACTTCTTTCTTAGGTGGTGCTGGCTCTTCTTAGTAATGGCAAGGCAAACCACTAAAACTGTAGCTTCTTTTCCCTTTAATTTTTACCTTTCCCTTTAAAAATGTGATGATTTCCAGAGATTACATGTCTTCAAGTCAATACCAGTTACAGAGAAATTATTTTTCTTCCTGCAGGAGAAAGTATATGTATATTTGATTACACTAGCTGAAGTCCAATGCTGATTAAATTACACTGGAGGTGTGCTTCCAACCCAAACAAAGTCTGCTTTCTACTGAAAGAGTAATGGATCCTTAAATGGTGAGAGAGGCGCCAAGGTGGAATGAAGAGGCTCCCTGTCCTCTGGGACAATTTGCGTGGGACAGCTTTTCATAATAAATGTCCACAGCTTCTAGGAATTCTGTTTTCCAAGTGAGATGATCTTTATCTGCATAGCCCATGTCCTGTCTCCATCAGCATCAAATGGCCTGGGCACCCAATTAACCACCCTACATCTTCTCTATCTACCTCTAAACCCTTATGCACTTTAAAAAATCACTGTCTTGCATGAGACTTGGAAATCAAAAAGTTTCAGGAAGAAGACTGGCTGAAGAGGGGTGGTGATGCCTCTCTTGGGCATGAGACAGCTCTGGTTGTGCACCTGATGGCATAAATAATCCTATTGGACTTCCTCATAATGGACATTCTGCACCAAGAAGAGTTATTTCCTCAGAGGAAGTGATATTCCTCTGATCAGCAGGGGAGGGGGGGGTTCCTAAAAGGATCAGGGTAAGCATAGCTCAGAGAGTCTGCAAATGAAGTTTAGGGCCCAGGGTGCCTCCAACTTCATCCTCTTCCCTAGGGCCATTTATCCAGGCAATTATTTCTATTTATGCCCTCCACATTTCCCTTTTTTTTGGCAACAACCCAGAAACTAAATCTCTCTGCTTATCCTCTGAGGTTTTCATTTCTCCAGGGATCTCCATACATGCTATCACTTTTCATGAAGACAGTTTCTGCCAATTCCAGCCACCAGCAATGGTGTGGGGCCAGTACATCCTTCCTGAGAGCTCTCCAACCCATTCCTCTGCCTTCCTTTGGTTATGGGTATTTAGAGGTCAGGGGCCCTTGGCAGAGATGGTGGTGATGGTGGGGTCTCTCTTATAGCCAGAGGTGAACCAAATGAAGTCCTGGATTGTAGGCCCTGAAGGGTATTGCCTCTGGGCAGACTGGTTCAAGGGGAGAGTGGAGCAGAGAGAATCTTGACTAATCTGTGTACCCTCTACTCTGCCCTCACCTTTGACCAGGAATCCTGCTGTTTTGGGATTCTAGGATGGTGGTGGGGGACCACCCCACTTATCTCTCTCAGAGCCTAGAAGTCCTTCTTGTAGGATATGTGTGTGTGTGGGGGGGGATGGAGGGTGTCTGTCAGTTGTTTCCACACCAGAAAGTGACTACCCACTCTGTCTGTATCTATCACTAAATTGGATTTTAGAAGATAGTATGACACTTTCTAATTAGGAATCAAGGTGGTGTTTGGAAGCTCCCTTGTTTAAGGGTAGATACTGGTGGGGAGATGAGAAAGAAAAAGCTGCTCACCCTCTGCCAGATCTCAAAGCAGAACAATGCAAGATTTGTTTTCTGTCCCCCTTTCTTACTCCTTTTTCCCCTTGTTGTTCTTGGAAAAGGAAGGCAAATGCTCCTTTCCCTTCTCTTGAAGAAAAAAAATGTAGTTTTCTTAAACAGAAGGTTTTATAATACTACTAATAAAAAAGACCACTTTAGTTCGCATCCCACCTCCCACTAGTCTCAGCTCTTTCATTCTTTCCGTAAAATTCACCCTAGTGATTTTCTAGAACAAGGTACATCTTGCACGGAGAGATTGGCAGGGGCAGTGGCAGGAAGAAAGAGTTGAGAAGTTCTTTTCCAGACAATATGGATGTCTCAGAGAAAGCTCCCCGAACACACACCCCAGGTTGGGTCTGTGACCCGCGCCTCAGAACCAGTCTGCTTTTCCTACCATCCTGTCCCCAGCCAGAGTAGGACACAAGAGTCTTCCCTGGTTGATCCAATTAGTCCAGAACAAAGCTGACCATTCAGAGGAATGAGGCCTTTGTTATGGAGGGGGGGCTGCTTTTAATCGCCCAACTAATACATCCCTGTAAAAAGTATCCAAACTGGTAAGGATGGAAGGGAATCACAGATCATGAAGATGCGATTAGCAGGCACCTTTAGTCACGTCTTTTACAAACTTTGTCTTCTGCTCACATTGAGACCGAAATTGAAATCATCGGGGTTTTCCAGAAGGTTTCGATGAGAAAACGTAGTTGCCTCGAGCCGTGCAGGACTAGGTGTGGGCTACAGCAACCAAGGGCAGGGCAGGGGAACCGGGAGGATTCGGGAGCTCGAGCAGACGGAGACACCCTAGAGCTTCTGGGCAGCGCAAAGTGCAAAGAGGGTGTACCAAGACCGAGTGAGTGGGCTGGGAGCCCCGCCGAGAGGGGAGCGAATCCTGGTGAGAAAGGAGTTTGCTGGAGCTTCGGGAAGTTAGTTGCAGTCAGACCTGAGAAACTGTCAGCAGCTAGGGTAGCAGCAGGGCTGGAGATCAGGGGAGCCTGGGCGCTGGCGAGCGCTCTGCTGGGAAGAGTGCTCCGTCGGACTTACTGGAAATGCGCCGGATCAGGTTCCAGATCAATGAAATCTGGGTCCACACGTTTACGTTATTGTTGCCAGCATTAATGCTCTTTTAATCTTCTAAACATTATCAGCATCGATCTCCCTCCATATACACATTTGTTTGAGAAAGTGACATAACCACAGGGTGGAAAGCCTGGAATAAAAATAAATGCGGGGCCTCTTGCGACCAGGGCGCCCGGCAGCCTAGGATACTTGTAGCGCACGGTCGGGTTCACTCCGCTCCCTGAGTCGCACCTCCTCCCGCCCACCCTAACCGGTGTTAGACCGGCATTCTCGTTCTCGGGCGCCTGGGACTTGACGAAGCAAGGACTGTAGCTTTTCAATTATTAATCCGACCAGCTTGCAGGCAAATGCATCGTCTATCTGTTCCATACCGGCGTGGGCATGGGTTGCGTTCCGTCTCCACCTCTGGCATCCCAAACTAAACCTGCCTGGAGAGGTGCGCGGGGCTGACAGCCCGAGAAGCCCGAGGTGGGGGTTGGGCGGGGATGCGGGAGCACTACCAAGAAGAAATCCTTCTTCCCCTCAGCTACAGAGACGTCCTACGGCCGCATTGTCCAAAACATCACTGCAAGCGGGAGACTTGCACACACGCGGTGCCCCTGGCAGGGGCAGTTGTGCACTGTCGAGTCTGTGTCCCACCACCCCGGGCGACAGCTGGGGTAGGTGACTTTTTGAATTGGTTAAGGGCTTTCTATCTCCTGGACGAAATTAGCTTCATCCTGGCTGTTGGGAATTGCTGCCTGGGGAAGGCCATAGCCTGGACTGGAGGCGCTCCAGGAGCGGCGGCTAACCAGAGGCGGGGGTGGAAATCTCCGCAGGGAACCTATTCGCCGGCTCCGAGCAGTCTTTCAGCATCGAAAAAAAAAAAAAAAAAACCCATCTTCGCCAAGGAAGCTCTTTTCCTCCGCTGGGGACCTGTTCAGGTTCTTACCTGGATTCTCTCGGTCAGTTCTTTGTGCTTGGCGCCCAGGTCTCTTGAGCTCAAACCCGGGGGAATTTGTTCTTGTTGCCTCTTGCCAGGTTAATAAAACCCGCCGTACTGGGGCCCATGTTGGGAACCCCGGAGCAGATCCGCCCAGGCGGGGTTGCAACCACTTGCTGCCCTTTCTACTGTCTCCGAACTAAACTGTACATTTGAAGTTCATTTTTTTCTGAAATGGAATGTTGGACAGTCCAAGTTTCCCTGACACATTCCCCCTTCACTTTTTAAGTGACCCTCCCCACCCTTCCCTAGCTTGGCTAGGCCAAAGCCCTTGGCAGGGAAGAGAGCCTGGTACCACATCCGCAACAGGAAGGGCCTGTCTTCCTAAAGTTCCTAGTGACCAGAGGTGCTTGGCCAAGGGTGAGGTTGGCAGGCGCTTGCCTAATCAGATGTCGGGATTCGGAGGCTTCTCAACCCTTGTCTGCTAGGGTCTCTGGCAGGGCCCAAACAGACCCAAAATAAGAAAAAGATACACACACACTCCGGATCTGGGCAGGGTGGCACCACGTTTTGGTGGCGGTAGGCTAGTCCCCCGAAGAGCTTGTTTAACCCCCCAGAGCCAAGGGCTTGGGCCCTCAGCGCATCCTATCGGGATTCAGGCCGGGATTCCGATCGATACTCCAGGCAGAGAAGGCCTCCGCTTTTCTTGTCCATTTGCTCCTGTCCGCCAGCGATCCTGAGCACATAATACCTACTTACCAGTCCAGCTTCTGCGTCAGTGTCTGAAGAGACTGATCTACTGACCCCAACTGAAAAGCCTCCTATGTAATAATAACCACTCAACACACTTGTAGTTGCTGATAAAATGGCCAGATAAAAAGGCTAAAGCTCTTGTCCCTTTTCAACCCAGGGTAATAAAACAAGACACACATTTGAATACTTGAGCAAGTCGGCTCCTCAGCGGCATTTCCCGCTGGTTGGAGGAGGTGCTCAGTTTCCTGCAGAAGCTATATCAGAGCTCCGGTTCCTCAAAGCCCTCAGCGCCGGCAGTGGTCTCCCAAATTTGCCCCTGAGAAGTCGAGGCTGAGACTAACTAGGCTGCTCGGGGCTGAGGTCCCCCAGATGTCACACTCTTCCTCATTCCAGCAACACTTAGGGCAAAGCGGAAAGGGCTAAAGATGGAGTGTTTTCCACATCGCGTTCAGACCTACACAGGCAGAAAACACGTGTTTCCAAAAAGCTGTCCTTTGCGAGTGACAGGCATGAGGGGGCGGCAGCGCTCTGAGATGGGCGGGAGTGGAAGAGCTGTCCTCCTGCCTTTAACTGTACCCCAAGAGCAGCTGCCAAGTTCCTTTTGATCCCCATGCCCAGGAAGCCAGTTGGTACTGGAGTTGCCTGAGAGGGCCTGTGGCATTTGGGGGGGGGTAAAACAAAGAAGCACTGCAATAGAATTGTCCCTAAGCTTCTGGTTTAGTCCTCATGCCGCTATCTCCTCATTGCTTATTTTCACCAAGAACTAAGCATAAATCTGAGAAAATTGCAGGAGAGAATGAAGGGTAAACTAAAGGAGAAAAAAGGATAAAGTAGACTCCTAAAAACATTCAAGAGTATCCGGGGACTACTGATTTGGGGGAAAGCTTTTTTATTTTTATTTCTCAACCTTTTATATCAATATGAAGGGGTAGTTACTGAGTAGAGATAGAAACCCCTCAACAGTGGGCAAAGGAGGCTGGCAGAGCGGAAACGCCTCCTTCCCAAGCCCTACGAACACGCTGCCTGTCACCTCCCGCAGCCCTGTCCAGCGTCCGTAGAGTGCACCCCATAGGCCGGGTTAAGCAACGCAAGGAAAGCCCGGGGAAGCTCGCAGCCCCGGAAGCGCTCGGTGCTCGGCGGATTCACACCCTCGCTGGTCCCAATATCTGCGCTATGCAAATCAATGCCACCACGAACTGCCCCCCACCCAGCGCTCGCCAAGCACCCCACAATTCTGAGAATCCCCCTCCTACAGTCCGGAGAAGCCGCCTATCCTGGCTTGCAGATGGGTTATTGTGTGTCTTCCTCAATGGGAAGTCTGGACACTTTGCCCCTTTGCGGCCATGGCTTGGTCTTGGGGGCAAAGCAGTCGCCACACGCTCCGTGCGAGATCTGAGCGCACAAAGGCGTGCAACTGTGTACCAGTCGAAAGCCACTGCTGCGTCCTTCGCTCTCGCGCTCTTGCACCCGCAGCCCACAGGGGAGATTTCTGTGCTCTTAGAACAATAGAGGGCTGTACCTCGCGACTCGGCCGCTAGAGGAGGCACAAAGAGCCGAGCTTGCTCCAGAACAATGTAACCCTCGCCTCGACCCGTCCACTCCCGCGGGCGGCCAGCCCTCGCCGCCGCCCGGCTGCGCGCACAATCAGCGCCCGCTTAAAGCAAAGGCGGAGCTTACAGCCTGCGGCGGCAGACGATGTATTATTAACTAACCTGCATCTTAATTTCTCCGTACCTCTTCCACTGAGCGCCTACCCTCTTCCAGAGCCCTGGCATACTTCAGCAAATCCCAGCAATAGCTGGGAGCCGGGCAAGGGCGAGTGGCCAGTGAGGCACGGTGCTCTCCATTATGTCTCTACTTTCTCGTCTTCCCTAAACGGTGAATGTGATAGTCCCAGCCTTCCTTCTTGTACCCTCCCCATGCTGTAGGCAGTGTGACACTGGAGCTGGCCAGAGCCGCTCTTTCAAGACCCGTCAGAAAGTCCCTGCACCAACACCAAGGCAGGATGTGGACTCCAGAAGCGGTGTTGTATACTGGCTGTCAGCTCCCTCAGCAGGCAAAGCTGTGCCTCCTGCCAATGACCCAAGAAGTTTGCCTGATGTAGTGGGTAGGAGGGGAGTGCAGAGTTCTTTTTCCTCCTCTAAGAAGCAAAGCCCCTCAACTGTCTCCGCATAGGGAGACCAGGTGGCTGGGAAAACTGAAATGTGTTGTCTAACAGTTCAAGTGCACAAGATTCTGAGTAAGTGTAATTCCCAGTTTCTGTGAGTTCTGGAAAGAGGGTTCCTAGCGGACACCTTACCTACCCACCCCTCATCCCACCTTCCACAGCTAATGGCAAAGATTGGTACACTGAGAAGAGGGTGAATGAAATGGCAGGGGGCGGTAAAAGAAAGCTCATGGGCAAGGATGGAGGAAGGAAGAGAAGAGAAAAGAAAATCGGGAGAAGAAAGAATAGAAGAGAAAGAGAAATTGGAAGAGAAAGAAATAGGGAGGAGGAAAAACAGAGAAAGTGTATAGGAGAGGGGAAGAGGAAAGGCAAGAGAAGTGACTAGGAGCGCAGACTTAGATGCCCGGGAGCCCTCTTCTCAGGAGCTTGGCCCCTGGCTGCTCCTGAGCTTACCTGCCAGGCGTAAGGCAGACATGCGCTGGAACTCCGGCTCCTGCAGCCACTTCCACATCCTGCGGAAGGTCTCCCTGCCAGATTTGAGTTTACTCCAAGGTTTTGGATTCCGGAGTAGGTCGGAGAGAGTCCCCTGAGACCGGCATAGCACCCTCTGCGCGAAGATCGCCTGTGGGATGCTGTAGCGCTTCAACTCGGCGGTTATGCGCTGGGCCACCTCTTTGGTGTTGATCTCCTCCAGCTGCCCGGAGGTGGCCACCTGCGAGCCCGACGAGGACGATGGGGGCCGCTCGCGGCTGGGTGCCAGCACTGGCCCGTGGGACTGAGTATGGCCCGGGTGGTGCAGGCCATTGAGGTGCGACATCATGGCCGAGGGCGGGGTGCCCAGGCCTCGAGACAGGTGTTGCTCACCGCGGGTCAGCATGGCAGTGTGGTGCGCGTCGAAGTTGGGGCTGAGCATTTTGTCGTGGCCCGGAGGACCGTAGTTGGGCAGACTCTGCTGCGCATTGTGGAGGCCACCCAGCCCGTTCCCCAGCGGCGTGGCAGCCAGCGGGGACAGACTCTGGCTCATACCGGGCATCTCCTTGTACGGGCTGTAAAGGTTGTTCATGGCCGGGAGCCCGCGCTCGTCGCGCATGAGGGTAAAGCTACCGCTGACGTTGCCGGACAGACGCTGGTGGTGGTGGTGGTGGTGATGGTGTGGGTGGTGGTGCGGGTGCGGGTGATGGAACTTGTCAGAGACAGTGGAGATTGGTGGCAGCGGCTGGAGCGGCGTCAGCGTGGTGTAGGTGTTGCTCATGCCCATGCCGGGCGGGGATGAGTCGCAAGACATACTCATGGCGTGGTGCAGCGGAATGGAGAGCTCGGGTCGGTAGTCACCGCCGTCCAGGATCGAGGCCATGCTGGTGACCATGGCGGAGCGGGACGCCGCCGCTGCTGCCGCCGCCGCGGTGCCCAGCTCCTGGTGTGCGGTTGGCGGCGGCGGACCCCGCAGAGAACCAGCGGCGCCGCGTCCCGGGTGGTGGGGGCTGGGACTGGCCAGCAGCTCCTGTTCATGGCCCGGACCCCCGCCGCCGCCCCCGCCGCCCCCGCCGCCGCCCCCGCCGCTGCCGCCGCCGGCCGGCCCGTGCAAAGTGCCCAGACTTTCCATTGTCAGCTCCGGGTTCATGGCGCAGCCTTCTAGGTCTTTGGTGAGGCATCGATAGGCGGTGTAGGCAGCCTTCATTCAGTCCATCGGGGCCCGAGGGCGGCGGGGGCGGCGGGGGCGGCCGGCGGGCTGGCAAGGCGCGCGTGGCGAGGAGAGGCTGTGGGCACCGGGGCGGGCGCGAGAGTGCGTGAGTGTGTGCAGGGGAGCGTGAGTGCGGGTGTGTGTCCCGGGCTGCGGACCGGCGGGCGCGCCCGGGGTGGGGGTGGGGTGGGGGCGGACAGGACCAGTGTGCGGGAAAGGGGAGGGGTCGGGGAGGGAGGAAGGGATCACCGGGCCCCGCCGCTCCGGCCGGCGCGCTGCCTCGCCATGTCCGAGCCCGCTCCGGCGCCGACGTCTTCTGTTTGGGTGAGCGGGAGCTGTCCAGAAGGGCTCTGCTGCTCTCTGGGGCAGCCAACCTACCCTTCCGGACCTGGGGCGGGGCCCAAGTCGACGGGCACCTCGAGTAGCCATTCCGCGATCGCAGCTGCACTTGGGGGCGGGCTTTGTGCCATGCAACTACCAATGGATGCGTCGGGGGCGGGACCTTGAGTTTCAGGTTTGGCTGACGGCTCGGTGTCTTTTTTCCTTCGCCGCTACTGGAATCAAACGTCAAGGATAGGGAGGGAGGGAGGAAAAGGGGAGGGGGGCGTTGGAGAGAGGCTGGAGTGCGAGCGAGGGAGAGAGATTAAGTGAAAGAAGCCTTGCTGTGTCACTCTAGGGCAGCTGCGATCTGGGGAGAGGGGCGTCACTTTGGTCCCCTTCGCCTCACCTCAAAGCTTTTCTCTAGGCTAATAAGCCGGGAAGGAAGGGACTCCGCTCTGTGCTGGTGTAAAAACAAACGCGCGTCTCCTAGCGAGCCACTTCCCGAGAGTCCCTAGCAGGGAGCCCGTAGTTTAGCCTTTTAAAATGCAGGCGCTGGTGTATTCTAATGCACCGTAAATTCCCCAGACCCCGGCAAGCGTATTCTACTGCGCGAAAGGAACTCCTACGCCTTGCAGCTTCCGAGCTGCGGCCGGTCAACGACCGTGGGCGGCGCGGGCAACCGTAACCCAGGCAAAGTTACCACAATAACATCATTTAGTTACTAGGCGAGCCCATAAATCTCCCAGTTATGAGGCTTCAAAAGGTCCCTGCTAGATTGCAAAGCAAAACTCGAAATTCGAGAGCTGCGGTTTCAAGAAGATCCAGTGCTTGCACCATCAGCGACTTGGAACTGGTGGTGTGGGGGTGAAGATTGTTGCCAGCGCAAACTTCTCCTGGGGGCAGGGAGTATGCTAACTAACCGGGACCACAACCGCGGCCCTTTCTCCTGATGCTTGATACACACTAGCACGCGCGCACGCGCGCGCGCACACACACAGCTTCTCTCGAATCCCGGGAGAGGACCGTCTCGGGTTATGGGGGTAGGTGACTCCGAGCTTGGGCTGACATCTGCGTATTCAAACCTTGTTTCTGAAAAGATCGGAGCCCCTGTTCGGTTCGAGAATGTTCGCAAGCCACAGCTTTAAAAAGTGTACCTCAGTCTTTCTAGAATTTCCGTTGTTTGGCAACCACAGATCCGGAGGTGAATGTGTGTGGGGGGGAGAAGGTGGTAATTTCTGCAGCCTGTGTTGGGGTGCTGGGGTAGTTGAAGACAGCCAAAGAGGCCAACACTCGGCTTTAAAAGCCTCAAAAGTAACAGATTCTTCCAAAGCAGGTTGCGCTCTGTTTGCCTCCGAAGACTCAAGCTAGCTGAGGTTGCGCAGATGTTGCCTTTGTTTAAAGAGACAGTAATTAAGGACAGGGTGGACATAAGTTTGAGAAGCGTGACCTATTTTCTTTTGATCAGCTGTCAAAAGAAGAGCAGGGGGTCTCCTTAAGACAGCCCCCGCGAACCACTTCCAGCTGTTAGAGAAAACTTGATAAGAAAACAAGGACAGCCTGGAATACTGTATGTGTTTCTCAGGTCTGGAGAAAGGTTTAATTCATTTGGAAAACAGTTCTTAGGCGCAGTGACCTTTTCTGTTGCCCTCCTCTCTCTTCTAGCTACTATGACCCTCCACACACACACACACACACACACACACACACACACACACACACACCATCCTGTCACATGAATGTACAGTGACGTTATTCATAGATCAACTTTATTGAGCTCTGGCCAATATATTGCCAATTATTCTTTCAAACAGAATGTTCTCTGTGTTATCAAAGCATAAGGAAGGGGTATTTCTGGGGGCTTTGCCAATATAGTTTTCTGGATGTTCTCATCTTTAGTGTCAAAACAGAAGACAAGTAAAACAACTCAGTTTTCTGTTTTTCTGGCTTCCTTTCCCCCTTTCCTCCTTCTACTGTATCTTTCCACTCCCTACTTTATATATGATGGCTGGACACTTAAGATAATTTGAACCAGTTAAAGTTTGAAATACATACCCAGTCAAACAACAATTCACAAGAGTGCAACCTACTCTTGGCCTCCTGAGTGACTTAAATAAGACAGTAGAAGAGCAAGGCTGGGAAGGGGTTCATTTAATGGACCCCAATGCTAAAGGATAAGGGTAGTCTGTACTGCCCTGGCTTCAGGCTCAAGGAATGGTCAATGACCCCAGACTGGTGCTGCTTCCACACAAGAAACCTAAGTATATAAATTGCCATTTAAATAATTTTTTCAAAATGATAAATTCATTTACCAAGCCACCAAGATAAATCTGCTCCTGGGAATTGCATTTCGATGTGCCTGGGAGCAGAAAGGTGAGTTGCATTTTCTCCCCGCCGGTTCCTCCCTCCCTCTTTCCCTCCCACCCTCCCTCCATTCCTCCCCCCAGCCTCTCCTCCACCATCCCTCCCCCTTTCTTCGATCAATATTGGCGATCTCAGGGAAATCATGAAATCGTATTGGTTTCTTTGTATATAATTTCATTGGGCTAGATTAAAGCAGATTTTTCATATTTTTCAAATGGTGGTTTGAGGCTTTATGTTTCAACCCAAAACCCATTTAAAAGGAAAATGAAAGTTCTTTTTAGTCAGCACCCTAATTTTTTTTTTTTTACAGATTTAGGTTCAGATGATCTTTTGCCTTTATTTCTAAAAGGAAAATATTTATTTTCCACTTCAAGGTAATTTTAAGAATACCTACACTAATACGATTTTAAAATATGTTTTTTAGATACACTTGATGTTTCCTTAGGTCCTTTGAGAAAATAAAAAGGAAGTGTTGCTTTCTAACTGCTCCTTGTTTAGCACCCATACTTATACCTTCACAAGTTCTGTAGCTCTGAATTTTGTCTTTTAATTTGAAGTTATACTCTGCTTTCTTCCTCACTCCCCAACATTTGATTCACAAATAGTGTATAGGATCTTAAAGGCTGGTTCATGACTAGTAGAATCTAGACAGTTGTAAAGTAGATCAGGACTAGGATATCCACTTTCGAGTATACCATATCTGCAGGTCAGATTTTCTTCAAGATCAGAAACTTAAAAGGAGTAAAAGAAGCACGTAAATAAAATTCAGCTTTGACAACAAATGTTGTGTTACAATGTAAAAGAAAAGAAAACAAACTTAAGGTAGCAATTACAGAAAAAAACAAAATATTTATTGTCATAGTTTTTCATAAGCATTTTTCACCCCTAAAGCTATTTTTAGGGGGCAGAGAGAAACATTCACTTTAAACAGAAATTCTATAAATCTCTCTCTCTCTCTCTCTCTCACACACACACACACACACACACACACACAGACCACAAGTAAACCCAATCTGGATAAGGGGCCCAACAGCTTTATTTTTTTACTAAACAACAGTAACCACAACCCAAATCCAGGGAAGAGCAAGGGTGCTTATTTCTACCCTACTGTTCAAAATCTCTTCATGTTTTGTGTTGGCCAGAACACATTTGTGCTAGAACTAGGTTTATCAGAGCAATACAAAAAGACATAATGGTGGGATGATTTGGACTATTTTATTTTTGTCCTTCCCCAAACCATCTGGCGTGTGAGTGTAGGGGTATTGATCAGGATCTGTGAGCTGCAGACCCCATGCCAATCCATAGCGTTTCTGGCAATCAGCGTCGCCCATGAATTGCAGCTGTCCGTGCAGCTCCGGAACAGAAATCTTCAAAAAAAGTCCCCCCTTTATCAAACACTTCATCCGTTCGGGGGTAAGTCAATATCATTTCTTTGTCATTCTGCGAGTGAGGATTATGCAGGAGAAAGTTTTTGTTGTCTGTGTAGCTGCTGCTGTGACGGCTATTTTTTTTTTTTTAAAGGAAGGAGAGCAATTTTCTAGCCATTGAATGGTAATGGTTTTCCAGAAAGGCCTCAAGCATTTGTATGAATCGGACAACAAATGCTGTTTCAATATTGTAGGGGAATTTTAAGAAAAGAAAGAAATTTTTATGTTGCTATACACAAATAATAGTAGTGATAATAGAGGGTTTCTTTTAACGATGGAGAATTTTCTCCCCCTTTCTCGAAGCCCCGGGTAATGAAGACCCCACAAGTCTGTGCGATTACACGTGCAGATGGAGGGTGGGTGTTTGTGGCGGAAAAGGAGCCTTCGGAATTGTGGCTCTGTTTGATATCTCCATTAGCTTCAGTTTTCTTCTGTCTGAAAGCTCGGGCTGGTTGAGCACAGGAAAAAGAAAAACTACAGCCCTAGCACAGCCCTCAACTCCCTCAACCTCTTCAGCTCAGAAACTCACTGACACTTTCCGGATTTCCAGTTGGATCTAGAAGAGTTCAAAAAAAAAAAAAAAAAAAGTTTTCTGGGTGGTGAGGCTGTACGCGTCCTTTTTTGTCTTCCTTCTCCAGTCTGTCTTGTTAAAATCCCAAACACCAGGTTAGCGGAGTTTCCAAGGGACTGCCGCAACTTTTCGGTTGACAAAAGACACTTTTGTGCGGGTTTGGAGAGAGGGTTGGGGTTTATTTCTTTTCCTCAGCCTCATCTGGCCTCTTAGGGAGTAAATGAAGCTACAGGACCCTGCTTGGGGTTCTCTGGGAGCCCCCCAGCCTAGTGCCTGTGTTAGAAGGAGGGGAGTTGGGCGGCCAGAGAGCAAAACCTACAATTTCTTCTGTATTCCGGAGGACTCGGGGAGTGGGTAGAAGAAAAGCCCGCATCCCAAGGAGCGTGGGCACCTGATCCGGGAGCAGCCGCAGCGTGAATTGCGAGCCCGACCAAGCTGAGCTACTGGTGTGTCCACCTGCCCAGTTTTAAAGAAGGCCAGGAACTAAGTCCGCTGACCATGATCGTGCTCCTCCAACCCCACAGATAGTGGACTGCTGGACTCCCACGTTTTCTTCGCTTCCCTGCAACTCTGCAATCTCTGGGTCCGCGACCCCCTCGCCGGAGGAGTTGGAGTTGAAGTGGGTGCCTTGGCCTCTGATTTGGTCAGTCCCTGAGGCTGACCACACGGGCTTCGGACCCTGCCAGGGCACTTACCTTCCCCGGAATTCAGGCCCCCCGCAGGCATTTCCTGCTTCCACCTTCCCAGTTCTATTTTCATGGCTGCCAACACTGCGGAAGCAGATGAGAGAATTTTCCTTTTTGGGGAAAACGTACTTCAAAACAGTGAATAGGGAAGTTGAAAATTCAAACCTGCAAATAGGAGGGATACTTTTGGGGAGGGAGAGAGGGGAACAGTATCTTCAGAGCAGATACTTGTCCCTATAAGAACGTCGCACTTTTAAATAAGCAACTTGTTAGCCAGAAAATGAAGACGAAATTGCCTCTCACCGACTTTCAAATCTTTGCCCACAATTATTTATCCTCCTCCCCACAAATTCCATAGCCTCGACTTTAAATTATGTAGACCTGCCAACGCATTCTCTTTAAAGAAGGTTTCCAAAAGTACAACTGAAGACTGCTTAAAATAAAGTTTTCCTCTCCTTCAGTTGTCACCCTACAAAAGAAAAACTGGCGTGAGGTCCCTTTGTTCAGGTCAAGTTGTGCGTGAAATCTTTTTGTTGTTCTTTCCAAAGGAAGGCAAAAGTTGCAGTTGATCATAGAAAAGGACAATTTTAACTCCCTGAAAGTAGAGCTGTTTTCAAGTTGCCCAGAGACAGTAAGCACCCGAGTAGCTTTTTAATTTATTACCCTCTAAAAACTATCATTTACTTGCTCTGGAAGTAACATTTTTTGATTGAAGATTCAATACTTTTTAGGCATTACTACGAATACCTAGGATTTCTCCTCTTGAATGAAAATTGGAGAGTTTAAAAATCTTTGTATAATATCTCAATTAGAGATCTAGTCACCCTGGAAACCATTTTTAATGTAGAGTATTTAAAAAGAAAGGTGGCCAGATTTTAAACTTGAGAAATACTATTTTCGATTTAAAAAAATGATATGTCTAGTTGAAAACTAACAAAACCAATCAAGGGGTTTAAAGTATTTATGCGAATCATATCAGTTTTTAAATATCGCGGAGGTTTTAAATTCGAGTATCAGCCCCCAAAGAAATTAAAGAATCAGTGAATCTGATTTGATCTTTCAGGGTAACACAATCAAAAGTTACAGAGCACACGGAAGTTATTTTAGGAGCATTTTATTATTGGAAACTGGCTCGAAATCACTTTTAGGAATTCTGAACAGTTCTGCTTGCAAACGTGCAGGAGAAAGCAATTCTGGCGCACCGCGGGGTTCGGGCTGGCGGTTTCGTGGCCGCTTGAAGCCGGGAGTGGGACTCGGTCCCCGCGGCCCTCGAGAATCAAGGCCGGGCCGGGCTTGGCACGACTGGTGTGGCTTCCTCGAAACATCGCGAGCTGCGAGGGCGTCCCGCCCCGGGTTGGGAGAGCGGTGTTAGCGGCGCTGAGGACTCGCGACAGGGGGGACCTGTTGGCCTCGAGCACGCCTGTGTGCGCGGGCCGCCCGGGCGCCGGGGCCTCCGGGCGGGGCGGCGTCGAGGCCGTGGGTGCGGGAGTGCGAGCGACTTCCCAGGCCCGGCCGCCCCGGGGTAGTCGCCGAGCCGCTTCCCGGGGAGGGGGCGGCGCGGCCCCGCGGCTCGGGAGGCGGAGGGAGCTGGCCAGGATTGATGTCTAAATCAATGCCGTTTCTAGGCGCTTCTCTCGGCTCCTCTCCATCTTCCTCAAAGGCAAATCGCCTCCCAGGGGTGGCTTTCTCTCCCTTCGCTAAGTCAGCGAGAGAAGGAGGAGGGTGTCTGCACAAACCCCCACCCCGAGGCGCCTGGGTGTGGCGGGTGGGACATGGAGGCTGCGCCCTAATGGAGGGACCTCGCCGAGCTGGGAGTCGGCCTCTGCCGAGCGACCCCGCTCTCCCGGCCTCCTTGCACCACACCGGGGTCTGGCTTCCCGCACACACCGCGGAGGTGCCGGGCCTGGCGGCTCTCCCAGCCTCGGCGCAGGGCGAGGTCTCCCCTTCTCTGCCCTCCTTGCTTCCCACTGGCCCCCAATTTGATGGGACTCTGGAAGAGGATCCCCTGGTCTCCGACGCCGGGCGGGCCTGGCTGCCTCTGATTTAATTATTCACTGATGAATTAGACAGCTGCAATTGTCGTGAAAAATCAGCGGCCACTATTGATTCCAGGGCCGAGCGGGGGGTGGGGAGGCTGCGGGGCGCGGCGAAGGCAGGAGAGTCGGCCCGGCCCTCGGGTGCCCTCGACCCGGCGACCTCGCGGCCCTGGCCCTGCGCCGCGCTGCCCGACCTCTGAGCGCCCGCGCCTCTCCGAGCCCTGGCCCGCGGGGCCGCGCCGGGACCCTGGCTCCCCTCCTGCCTGCTCTCCCACCGGCCGGCGGAGGCCGAGGGCAACCCAAGCCCGAAGGCGGGAGGTGCTTTCCCCACTGCGGCCTGCCGGGAAAGGGCGGCCCCCCGGCAGGGGCAGCCCCAGGGGGCGCCCCAGGCCCGCGCCGCCCCGGGCCCGCAACCGCATTGCGAGGCGGAAGGACCAGCGGGCGGCTGAAGCTTCCGGCTCCCGGGACCCGCCGCCCTCCCTGTGGTCCGGGCGCGAGAAGGTTGGGGACCCAGCAACAAGTCCTGGCGTCTGGGGGGCCCCGAGTGGGTGGCCAGTGTCCTGTCCTCTGGCTCCGGACTGAGTCAGGTTTTGCCCTGAGGAGGAGGAGGGCTGTCTGTGTGTCCTGAGAACAAGGGCAGGACACACTTGTGTGGAGAATACTTATAGCTGCACAATTGAAAAAATAAGAGGAAGTATTCGATGCAGTCAGCTAGGGAAAGCCTGCCTTTCTTTCTCTCTTTCTTTCTTTCTTTTATTTTTCTTTTCTTTTCTTTTTTTTTGTCCAAATCAGAAAAGCACTGGAAGCCAGTATATACATTTTATGTCCTCTTCATTGGTCGACTTAAAGCCATGTGGGGTTTCATTACAATTTGAAATTACATTGTACACTATATAGGAATCACAAATTGTGCAGGAAATATATAGGCTGTATAGAGCAAAAACATCCAAGATTTAAGTATCTCACTCTCGGAGTTTTTTATTTCTTTTTCTTTCTTTTTAAAACTACTCCTAAATATTAACTTGCCTGTGAAACGAGTTCTTCACACGTTATTTTGGAAAGAGTTGGGCACTGGCTTCCTGGAGATCGGATGTGTAGAGGCATTACACTACCTGGTATGCAACCCGTGGGGCTGAGTCTAGGTCACTGAACACCAAGTGGACTTTCCTCTCTTGCTTACTGAGATGGTTTCATGGATTTTGTAATCATTTTCCAGTTTGGGGAAACCTGATTTGGGGGCTTTTTGTTCACAGAAACCAAACAAGATGTACTATGTAAAATTCTTTATCAACATAAATTATTAACAAGATAGTGGAAGTCTTAGGGCAATTCTGAAACATCAAGTAAGTATTGAAACACTGTTCATAACTGTAAATGTGGAAAGTCTGTAAAATTTCCCATTTAAGGTTTTGGGGAGGGACAAATAAGTTTTATGGTTGACTTCAACTTCCTGTAAGGTAGATGTGGGGTGGGTGAAGACATTTTTAAAGATTCAAAGACCCAGCAATTCCTCCTGGGTAGATAGAATCACATGAGTGAAACAAAGCTTTTCATGTTCTGAAAGGAGGTACTTTTTACTTTAGCAGATTTTGCTCACTCAGTGCACAAGAATTATTTTCACTACCCCACCACCCCAGAATCATCTCCATATCCCCACAATCCCCTATCCCTGCACCTGGTGAATTTCAGCTGGCATTGAAAGTTCCAGCTGTCTTTTACAGACTGTCCTTTATTTTGGGGATTGAACCCAAGGACTTGCACATGCTAAGCATGAGTGCTCTACCACTGAGTCACACCTCCAGTCCCTAGAGTTCTTTAAAGCTATTCATATATCTAATTTCCTTTGGAAAATGTTAAAATTTCTTTTATGCCACATACTTTTCAGCTCTCATTACCCAGCTCATAGTCTCCATTTATCTTTTAAGGGTTTCCTTATTACTTTACTGATACCAATCACAGTGGCTGCTAACACGGTGAGATCTCATAACATACTTTTGGAAATGATGTTTAAGTCTAATTTTGATTGAGAAATAGTTTTTTTACTTGACTGTTGCTTCAAGGAGAATTTAACCTTAGTAAATATTGTAACTTAACTGTAACGTAAATAGGGCAGTAACCAGGTGCAAGGATTAGGGTATGAGAGAGAGTAGATATTGTAAAATGTTGCACAAAAAAATTGTAATGAATAGCCAGCTTACTCATTGGTTGGTGTTTGTTCGTTGAAGAAATATTTGAGTGTCTACCATGTGGCTTTTGGAGTTTTTGGTTGCAAGCAACAGAAGCTGCTTTAGATTAATTTAAGAGGAAAAGAACTTCCATGGAAGTAACCAGATAGCTCACAGAAGTGATAGGGAAAGCAAGGACAGAGCAGAGCCAAGGTCATGATGTGCAATAGAAAGGTTAGGAAGCCTTTGCTGACACTGTTGTCTCTGTTGCTGCTGCCAACAGCACACTATGCTGTTGGTCACCTCTACAAGAGCTAGTTGGGAGAGGGGTGGCTTCTCCTAGCATCTACCAGGAAGTGAAAAGGCAGGTACTGCATTCCCCTTATATTGTACACTTTAGGAAGTCACTTCAAAATAGGGAGGGTGTTTGGGTAGTGGGCAGCCAAACAGCCACAATAACTACAAAACCCAGAAATATGTTGCCGCATAAGTGCTGGGCATAGAACAGAGCAAGTTAGATGTCTTTACTTTTCTCATGGAACTTACACTTTTGTAAGGTGATGATAACCATTCATTATTTTTGTATAAAAGGAACAATAAAACAACAAAGATTTGTTCAGGTTCTAGTTCAAGGGAAGGGGCCAAATTCCTTTTTGACTTTTTTCTTCTTATTCTTTTGGTATGGTTGATTGCATTTTAGTCAAGGGAAGTTAAAAATTACTGATTTGGGAGTTCCTGTGTCTAGTCCATCATCCTTAATCTCGAGGTCAAGGTGGGCAGGGACCTTTTTCTAGTGTAGGTCTTTTTATTGTCTAGCTGGGTGAGGAAGAACATCTTTCCACACTGGCTATAATCTTCCAGGTCCCCTCCACACTTAACATTTGCTTGACATGAACCCCCTTTTAACAAAATGAGGTCTTTTTATTTTTTTTTTAGAAAGAGAGAGAGACAGAGATAATCAATTTTTATTGAGTTTTTCACATGGCTTTCGTTGCTCTGACACTTAGTTGTGTATGTGGGTGCTGGGGTTTGAACCCGCGTACTTGCGCATGCTGGGCAAGCACCGTAACCACCGAGCCACCACTCCAGCCCCCAAAATGAGGTCTTTATGATGATCAGGTTAATTTCCTGTGGGTTCTTTAGGTATCCTGAATCTGAATTCTAGTGGTTTTGGGATTTATATCCTTAAAGAGCCACAATAATAAAACAAAAACCAGAACTAAGTTACCGCATAAGTGATGGGGACAAAAGAGAGCTAGTTAGATGCAGAGCAAGTTAGTTAAAAATTTCTAATGAAAACTTTGCAATGATTGACTTCATCGTCTGAAAGACTTCAGAATTCTTTTTAAAAAATGAATTGTCTTTTACATCTACATTAGTGAATTGGCTTGTTGTTTTCAGTTTTAAGTTATGATATGAGTCGTTTGCTCCTCACTGTAACTAATATCCAGGCCCTCCCCCCAAAATGGTAGAGGGAATGAAGGACAAAAAATGAGAGAAAACCAGAAATTGTTATAATTTAAATTGCCCACTGTCCAAACACCTTTCCTATCTTGAGGTGACTCCATAAAGTGAATAGTATAAGGGGAAGGCAGTGTCCCCTTTTTACTCCCTGATAACTAGGATCCATAACTTAAAATCAGTGAGAAAGAATCACTTCAGAGTTATGCCACTACTTGGAATTTACTATAGATATTTTAGCAGGTATTTCTTCTAAAAAAGATTTTAAGTTTTACGTGAAAAAAATCACTTGACAGGGTGAAATCTTTACTTAAACCCTGTCCCTTCCATGTGGAACTATACTGGTATTTACTGTATCATCAAAGCATCCTGACTAGGAAATGCGTGGGAACAGTTTCAAGGGTCATGTTTAACATTAGGTTTGTTACACAATGTAAGCAAACAGCAACAGCCCTGGATTTTATGTTCTTGGTGCTCTAAAAAAATTGGGTGTCCATTAAATGATTGTATGAGTGTCACTTGCCTTGTAAATGGGCCCTCCCCACGACCCTTTTAAAAAATGAATAATTCCTTAAGACAGCAATCATTTAAAGATATAAATACCTGGCATATTGACTTTTGTATGTTTTGGGTTGCCTATAATGGTGGGTGGTTGGAGTGGCATGGGTGGACTGAAGCTGGTGTCCACAGGAGTTTCTTGATCGATCCTTCCTTCCTTCCTTCCTTCCTTCCTTCCTTTCTTCCTTCCTTCCTTCCTTCCTTCCTTTCTTTTCGTACCAGGGATTGAAACCAGGGGCACTTAACCACTGACTGAGCCACATCTCTAGCCCTTTATATGTGTGTATCTATATATATATATATTTTAAGACAGGATCTTACTCGGTTGCTTAGGGACTCTCTAAGTTGCTGAGGCTGGCTTTGAACTCCTGATCCTCCTGCTTCAGCCTCGCAAGTTGCTAGGATTATAGGCGTGAGCCACAGTGCCTGGCTATGAGTTCTTCTTTGGTTTATGCTCTTCTCCTCTATGCCACTTCAAATCCTATTCATCCTTAATACTACATTTGTAAACTTTCTGGGTGAAGTCCATAGTAGGAAATGGATTTTATGCTGTGTATATATAAATTTTCACATTTCCAGGCTGGTAGAGTGTTTGCCTAATATATACAAGCTCCTAGATTTGATCCTTACCTCTGGAGATGGGGGAAGCCCATTTCAGGAAAGGCATTTGTCCTACTTTATTAATTAGAAAATTTTTATTTGTCAATTTAAATTATTTTATTTATATTTGTAATTCATGTTCTTTTGAAATACCTATATATTTTGGTATGGCTAAACAGCTAATTAACCTATTCATATTTTTTTGTGTGATAAGAACATTTAAAAATTTGCTCCAAGAGAGATATTCAAGTATGCAACACAAGAGTTTTAACTAGAGTCACCATATGGTACAATGGATGCCTTGAATTTAGTTTTCTTGTTTAATTGAAATTTTGTATTCTTTGATCAACATCTTTCCCAACCCCTGGGTCCTTGGGAACCATCATTCTACTATCCATGTCTATGAGTTTGACTTTTTTACATTTCACATATGATGTCATGCACTGTGTGTCTTTCTGTGCCTGACTTATTTCTCTTACTCTCCCCCAGATTCTTCCATGTTGTTGAAGGTGACAAGATTTCCTCCTTATTTTTCAAAAGGCTGAATGGTATTCCACTACGTATATATGCCACATTTTCTGAGCCCATTCCTTCATCGGGGGACACTGAGGTTGATTCCGTATCTTGGCTATTAATAATGCCACTATGAACATGGGAATGCAGCTTTCTCTTCAACACACCGATTTCATTTCCTTTGGGTGTGTACATTCAAGAGTGGAATTGCTGAATCATATGGTAGTTTTGCTTTTAACTTTTTTGAGAAAGGAAAGACATCTATTTATCTATCTATCTATCTATCTATCTATTTATTTGTGTATTTTAAAGAGAGAGAGGGACAGTGAGAGAAAGAGAAAATCAATTTTATTTAGTTTTTCATTTGGGTTTCATTCATCCAACACTTAGTTGTGTATATGGTGCTGAGGTTCAAACCTGTGTCCTTGTGCATGCAAGGAAGCACGGTAACCACTGAATCACTGCTCCAGTCCTGAAAGACATCTTTTTAAATACCTTATTGTAATCAAACGGGTTTGAAATTAATTACTAAAGCACAAAGCCTTGTCTGATGGTTCAGCGACACATTATTTTCTTCTCTGTATTTGTTTGTTTTTTGTGTGGTCACTCCGTATATGTCATTGTGATTTGGGTTTGTGGATTTTTGGTGGTAAACACTTGGAGGATGCCATTCTGCAGAGAAGTCTCCAGCGGCATGCCATAAGTCTCTTGTCCAAGGCTTTTAGTAAAGTTTTTACAGCAGGTTGGGAGGACTGTTCATCAAATTTGTAGGTAACAGAGAGCTAATATAGTATTCACAGCTAATCTATCAAAAATGAAATCAAGATTCAAAAGTAAATATGAATGTTGAAACCAAAACCAACATGATATAATTTAATGAGAAGCAATGTAAAGTGCTTTATTTGACAGAAAAATTAAACAATAGATGGTTCTGTGATTGTGACAGCAATGTATGTAGAAAAGGAGGCGTATTAATAGACCACAGGTTGAGGGTCCCTTATCCCAAGTGCTTGGAACCAAAAGTATTTCAGATCTTGGACTTTTGGACTTTGGAATATTTGTCAATACATGGTAAGACATCTTGGGGATGAGACCTATCTGAATTAAAATCCACTGTTTCTTACATACCATATACATATGGCCCAAAGGTACCTTAATACAATATTTTTAGTGCACCTGGGATTTGATTGTGACCTGTCACAGTAGATTGAGTGAGGAGTTTACCACTTGTAGCATTATGTCAGGGCTCAAAATATTGCAGGTTTTAGATTTTCAGATTAGGAAAGTTCAACATGCAGAAATGTAAAGTGACCCAGCAGCATTAAACCGCTTTACAAAGATAATATAATTGTAGGCTGCATTAGCATAAATATGGTGTATAACTTGCAAGGGAGATAATAGGTTGCCTGTATTCTGGGTACAAGATTTATCTAATTCTAGGCAACTCATTTTAATACAGATATTGATAAGTTAGAGTTTAGCTTGGTCATCAGGATGTGAGGGAAGAAGAAACCATTTAAGTGGAAGACCGAGAACAAAAGTTCATCCTAGAGAAGAGGCAAATGGTGTGCTACATGACTGCCACTTCAAATATTTGCCTCTCTGTCACGTGATTAAGCAGGTAGGGTAGCTAGGACCAAAGGGTAAAAGTGACAGGCTGCTTTTGATTCTGATAATTAAAATTGTCCAAGAGTACTGCAGGTTGCCACACCAATAGGTGAATTCTTTGCCCATACAGAATGTAGCCAGAGCTGGGTGACTAGCTGGCAAGGGTGCTATTAATAGGAGTCAGCAGAATTAGGCAGCAGGGTAAAATAGGTTGATTGAGTTCCAGGATTTGCTGAATCACATATTTGAAAAAAAAAAAACACAATAGATTGTGAAAGCGATTTGGTATAAATAATTTTAAGAGATAGATTACTATTAATATTAAAGCTTGTAAAAATTTTAAACGCACATGATTGAGCATTTTCTAGTTCAAAGAACTATACAACCATTCCTTTGCAAGAAACTTATTATTTCTTGCCTGCATTTCTAAAATAAAAGGCTCTAAAAATAGTTTTATTATTTAGTATTTCATGTTAACATAACCTTAACCAAACTCATGCGAGGCTCTTTTATAGTCTTGATGCCACTTACAATTAATATTTATACATATCTTTGTGGATACATGGTGTGTTTGATGAGAAGGTGCTGCCCGAGACCCTGTTGGAGATTAGGTAATGTGTGGTTTTTGCTATTAATCCTCTCAAATATCTGCACAATTCTCAATTCTAAATCATTATCTATAAAAGATTTGGGCAAGGGATCGTGCACTTGTACTATTAGCCTAAAATTACTTCTTGTTTTCTCTTGGCAATTTAAATTCACTGACCAGAAATAAATCTAGATAACAAACCATACAGAATTATTTCCCCATGCTAAGATACTTCTCAAAAAACTATATACAAGCCCTTAAAACTTGTTTCAGAAAGATTTTGCTCTATAAGCTAAATCTATACTATATAATGAAGCAAAAAGTTGCTTTTTCACTTCTTTATTTTTTAAAGAGGTTGGTGGCAAAAATTATCAATGTCAAGGATCCCCTTCCCAAGAACATCTGATATATATATATATTTTTTTTCTTTTTTTTTTTAAGAGGGAGAGGGACAGTGAGAGAGAGAGAAAATCAATTTTATTTAGTTTTTCATCTGGTTTTTGTTGCTCAGACACTTAGTTGTGTATGTGATGCTGGGGTTTGAACCCAGGTGCCCGCACATGCTAGGCAAGCACCGTAACTGCTGAGCCACTGCTCCAGCCCCACATCTGATATTTTTTAAGTCTGGCTGTAGGTGACAGTGTCACACCTTTATGGCCTAGCGGGAGGATTTAGTAACATCAACTAATTAATCACTTTCATTTTAAAAATCCTTTCTGTAGCTAGGATTCCCTTGATAGATATCTTTGGAACAGTTACTCCAGAGTGACTTTTGGCTATGCAAGAGGGACATAGAGATGGAGGCATAAAGTAATGCCTTTCTGTGTTCCCACGTTCACTGGAGCCTCAAAATGACATGTAAAATTGGCAGGGCAGATGTTATGGTTCCCAGTTTAAAGATGAAAAACGGAATTTTTTCAGTTTTCAGGGAATTTAAGTGACTTGTTAAGGGTCACACATCTGAGGCTGGGGCGGTGGCTCGGTGGTTGAGATGCTTGCCTGGCAAGTGCAAGGACACAGGTTTGAACCCCAGCACCACATGCACAACAAAGTGTCAAAGCAGTGAAAGCCACATGAAAAACTAAATTAAATTGGTCCTCTCCCCACCCCTCTGGCCCACTCTCTCTTTAAAAAAAAAAAAAGGGTCACACATCCAATAAGTGGTGGAATAGGACTTGAATCCAAGGATTAAATTCAGAATCCAGCAACATTCTCACCATACGAACATATAGCATTGAGAACTATGTTTTCCCTAGGAGGTGTTTTATTTTCTCATCCACCCCTTATGATAGGTGCTTGTTTTTACTTGGTGCTCAGAATTTGTACGCACATTTTACGTTTACAGAATGCTTTGTGAAATGAGTTTTTTAACAGGAGGGCGGACTTCTTACAATGAAAGCCTAAAAACCAAATCCTCGTTTCCCCCACATTCTGGGACTCAGAACCATCAACTCATCTCAGCCAATGCGCTGTTCTTCTTTAGAGGTAAGATGGCCAAGAGACCAGAGAGGGGGGATGGACTGGAATCCTTGCTGGTGACTTGGCGCCTTCTGTGTCTAGCAGTCACAGCTCAAGGTCCCGCTTGGTGCTTCGACTGTGGTTCCTGATGACAAAGCTGCACCAATTGCAGGCCATTTCCTGACTGGTGCTTCCCCTTTCAGTCTATTCTGTGAGCCAGCTGAATGTCAGTAAATTTCTTTGTCTGTGAACATTAGCTGGACTCCATTTCTGTTGTTTCCCATCAAGAACTCTTCACGGGAGAGATCCATTTTATAAGTATTGGCCAGATTGGTGAAAACCAGTTGTGTTTTGAAGAGAGGGCTGACAGGATCTGCTAATGAATTGAATGTGGAAAGTCAGAGAGTCAAAAACGATTTCTGAATGTTGGGTCTTGAGTAACTGGAAGAAAAAAGCTTCCATCAATTCTAGTTCTCTATTACTACAAGCCACCCAACAGGGGCTCACACTCACTTTTATCACCCCCATTGGCTTGGGCTTCTCATAGCACCACTGGGTTGGGAGAGGGAGGGTTTCCTGAGGGATGTCCTTGGAGCGAGCATTCCAAGAGAACCCGGAGAAAGCTGCACGGCCTTGTATGACCCAGCACCAGAAGTCATGGTGTCACTCACTCCTGCCATCCTTTGTGTCTAGAGTTACCCACAGGCTAATTCAGATTCAAGAGGGAGGGCACAGTGAAGCATCAAAGCACTCAGGACCAGGTTTTACAACTATCACACCATGTACTAGAGAACCCTAGGAAAGGTAGGAAAGATGGGAAGAAAAACAATTTGGGAGTTATGAGAAATCAACCATTTGTGTATGTTAAATATAGGTGTCCATTAGTCATTTGAGGGGAGATTCTGGGGAGGCGATTGGATGGAGGTCAGGAGGCGAGGTGAGAAGTAGGGGTGAAGGTGTAAGTGTAAGAGCTGTCTGTGTGCAGGTAGTATGTCAGGAACAGGTGGTTGAGCTCACCTAGAGAGTGGATGTGGATGGGGATAAGGCAAGGTGCTGAACAGCGTGACTGGAAACATCACCAGGAGGAAGTATCAAGGGGGGCTGAGAAGGCAAAGCCCGGGAACAATGTGCTGATATTGAGCACGGTGTGGGGGCAGAACGGGAGGAGGCAGTGATGGAAGGAGAACAGCAGAGGCTGCTCAGCCAAGGAGTCAAAGAGCAATCACCAACATTCTGGAAAAATGGAAGTAGCTTCAATTGTCACATCCAGTGGTGCTAAAAAGAGAGTCCTCCTTCCCAAACATCCAGAAAGGAATGAGAAGTGTGAAAAACTGCAAAAGGCACGGAGGAGAGTTTTGCACCAGATTATGAGGGCAGAGACGGACAACGTCTTTGCTAGTAAGTCCATGCTGGTTCTGTTTTCTTTCCTCCTCTGGTTTGTAGTTGCCTCTTTTGCACTCTTGAAAAACTCTTCATTGGTTTTTGTGAGAACGTGCTCTTCCTGTATGCACCTCTGGCTCACCTTTTCTTTTTCTCCTTCATTTGACTTCTAAACGATGGAATTTCTGAAGACTTGATTTTGGTTTCAATCTTATTTTGCCTCTTTTGCCTCTATACAAGAAGATCTTGCATAGCTTTTTTTTTTTTTTTTAAAAGAAAGCAGGACAGAGAGAGAGAGAGAGAGAGAGAATCAATTTTATTTAGTTTTTCATCTGGTTTTTGTTGCTCAAATACTTCATTGTGTTCATGGTGCTGGGGTTTGAACCCAGGTCCTTGCACATGCCAGGCAAGCCCGTAACCACTGAGCCACTGCTCCAGCTCTGATCTTGCATAGCTTTAAGAAGCATTTATTTCTCAGTGACTCTGCTATTTATATGTACAGTCCAGAATTATTGTCTTTGTTCCAGGCACATGTATTTAACTGATCACTTGATATTTAATTATCTAAGGATCTAAAACTTAACTGGTTTAGAAACTCATGATTTCTATTTCTTAAAATGACACTTGCAGTCCTCTCCATCAAAGTAAATGAGGACTCTTCTACAACATTTTATTAAATTTGTTTTTTTTTTAAAGAGAGAAGCAATTTTATTTAGTTTTTCCTGTGGCTTTTGTTGCAATGACATTTCTTTGTATATGTGGTGCTGGGATTCAAACCTGTGTCCTTGCACATGCCAGGCAAGCACCGTAATGGCCAAGCCACCACTCCAGGCCCATTTTATTAAATTTTTGATTTTGAGGTAATATTAGATTCACATATATATGCAAGAAATAATGCATAGAGATCCCTTGTGCTTTTTCCCAATTTCCTTCTCTCAAAAGTAAGTGCTATATCACAATCACGATATTGATGCTGATACAATCCAAATACAGAACATTTTCATCACGAGGATCTCTTGTGTGGCACTTTTATAGCCGACCTCCCATCCCTCACATCCTCACCCCATCTTAGTTTTCTACTGTTTAGTCATCTTAAGAATATTATGTAAGTACGATCATGTAACATGTGACCCTTCAAGATCGACTCCTTACGCAGCTTCTCTGCAGCTCTTGCTGGGTTGTAGTACACATGAATACAAAGTTCTTTTCCACAGCTGAGTAATATCCATGATATTGATGTACCACAGTTTGTCTAACTGTTCAGCCTTTGAAGTTTGTTTCCAGCTTTGGGCTATTATGAATAAAGTTGCTATAACATTCATATTCTGGTTTTTGTGTGAACGTAAGTCTATATTTCTCTGATGGAAATCCCCAATAACATGGTTACTGGGTTATTTGGTAGATGCATGTGTCATTTTTTAAGAAACCACAAACTTTTTAACAGAATGACTGTCGTTTTATGTTCTCACCAGCAATGCACCAGTAATTTGGTTTCTCTATGTATTTTATGTTCTCACCAGCAATGCATGAGTGATTTGGTTTCTCTACGTATTTTATGTTCTCACCAGCAATGCACGAGTAATTTGGTTTCTCTATGTATTTTATGTTCTCAGCAGCAATGCATGAGTGATTTGGTTTCTCTATGTCTTTTCCAGCTTAGGTATTTTTATTTTAGCCATTGTGGTACATGTTGAAGTAAAGTCATGTTATTGTTTTAATTCGTTTTCCCTGGACTAATGATGTTGTACACTTTCCCATGAGCTCACTTGCCATCTGTATGTATGCATCATTGACATGTCTATTCATTTCATTAGGATTATCTTCCTAATCGATTTTTTTTTTACTATTTTTAATGTTTCTTTTTTACTATCAAAGTTTGAGTTCTTTTTGTTCTAATAACAGTTCCTTGTGAGACATGTTCCTGCAAGGTTTTACCCAATCTGTAGCTTGTCTACTCACCTTCTTAGTAGACTTTTCACAAAACAAATACTAACTTTCATGAAGTCCAATTTATTATTTTTTTCTTTGTATGAATCATGGTTTTAGTTTTAAAGCTAAGAATGCTTTGCTTAGCCCTGGGTCCTGAAATGTTCTCCTGTTTTCCCCCCTTATTGTTTTGTAGCTTTACATTTAACATTTAAGTCTATGAGGTGTGAGGTTTTGTGCCAAGGTTCTTTTTATTTTGTTTTGCCTATAGATGCCCAATTGCTTCAGCGTCATTCATTGAAAGGGCTCTTTTCTCCAGTTAATTGTGTTTGTACCTTTGTAAAAATTAGTTGGGCATGAATATATGGCTTCTTTATTCTATTCCATTAATCTTTGTGTCTGTTTTTCCAATGTCATGCAGTCTTAATTGTTGTAGTTGTATAATGCTTAAAATCAGGTAGACAAATTCCTTCTACCTTATTCTTCCTTTAAAAAATTGTTCTAGAGGGGCTGGAGTGGTGACTCAGCAGTTTTGGCGCTTTCCTGGCAAGCACGAGGACCTGGGTTCAAACCCCAGCACCACGTACACAACTAAGTGTTGGAGCAACTAAGGCCATGTGAAAAACTAAATAAAATTGTTTCTCTCTTTAAAAAAAAATGTTTTAGGTATTTTAGTTTCTTTAACTTTCCATATAAGTATTAGGATAATCATATCTATATCTACAATGATTCTTGCTGGGATTTGATAGGTACTGTGTTAAACCTGTATATCAGTTTGGGAAAAATTCACATCTTTACTATGTGAGGGCTTCCAATTCCTGAACATATGTCCATTTAGTTATATGTTCTTCAACTTTTTTCATTAACATAGTGCAATTTTCAGTATAAGAATCCTGCATTGTACTTTACCTAATAATTTCACTATGGGAAGGACTGACAATTATATATTTAAAATTTGAAATCTCCATATTTATTTCTGTATATAAAAATACCATTGATTTTTGTTTATCTAGTCTTTTGCAACTTTGCTGAACTGACTTAATAGCTCTATTTTTTCGTAGCTGTATTGGGATTTTATGTATAGACATGATGTTATCTGCATATAAGAGCAATTTTTATTTCTTCCTTTCAAATCTATAAACCTTTTATTTTGTTTTCTTGCCTTATTGTACTTACTGTGTTGAAGAAGATTGGTGAAAGTGGCCGTCCTTGCCTTGTTCCTAGTCTTAGGGAAGTACATTCATTTTTTTAGCACTTAATATAATGTAGCTATAAGGTTTTTGTAAATGCTTTTTTTTAAGTTAAGGAAATCATCCCTATTTCTATTTTTATAAGAGTTTTATGAATGGGTGTTGAATTTTGTCAAATACTTTTATGCATTGATTGATATGACTGTGTAATTTTTCTTCTTTAGCCTGTTAATATGATAGATTACATTGATTGATTTTCTAATATTGAACTAGCTTTGCTTCCCTGGAATAAAACCCATTTGGTCATGGTATGTAATTCTTTTTTGTATACTGTTGAATTCTATTTGCTAATATTTTGTTAAAGATTTTTGCATCTACATTTATGAGGGATATTGGTTTATAGCTTTCTTTTTTAATATCATCTTTGTCTGGTTTTATTAACAGGATGATACTAGCTTCATAAAATAAATTAAGAAGTGTTCCCTCATTCTGAGAGATTGCACAGAGTTTGTGTCACTTTATCAACCAACACTTGTTAGGATGGCCATTACAAAAAAAAAAAAGTCAAGAGAGAGAGAGCACATTTTGGAGCGGACATGGAGAAAGGGACACACTTAGGCACTGTTGGGAATGTAAATTCATGTCGATACCAAGGAAAACAGTATGGGGTACCCTAAAAAATAGAGACATCATATAATACAGAAATTCTACCTCTAGGTATAGATTCAAAGGAAATGAAATTAGTATGTGAAAGAGATATCTGTAGTCCCATGTTCATTACAGCATCATCAGTAATATCCAAGATACGGAATCAACCTTTTGCCTACCAATGGATGAACGGATTTTAAAAACATGGTACATATACACTTTGGAATGTAATTAAACCTTACATTGGAATGCAATTAAATCTTAAATTGAGGAGATCCTGTCATTTGCAATACTGATGATGAATCTGGGGTATATTATATTAAGAGAAATAAGCCTGGCACAAAATGACAAATTCCATGTGATCTCACTTACATGTGAAAGGTAAAAGAGTCGAACGGTCACACTCAGAAACTGAGAATAAAATACTGATTACAAGGGGCTAGGGAGGGGCTGGAGTGGTGGCTCAGCGGTTTCAGCGCTTGCCTGGCAAGCATGAGGACATGAGTTCAAACCCCAGCACCACATACACAACTAAGTTTTGGAGCAACCAAAGCCATGTGAAAGACTAAATAAAAGTTGTTTCTTTCCAAAAAAAAAAAAAAAAAAACAAGGGTCTAGGGGAAGGCAAGGATGGGCAGATGTTGGTCAGAGGATGTAAAATTTGAATTAGAAGGAATAAATTCAGGGTGTCTATTGTGATGGCTGTAATCAAGAATACATTTTATACATTAAAATTGCTAAGAGAGTAGATTTTAGTATGTTCTTGCCATGGAAAAATTTGATATGTGTATGAGCGATAGATAAGCTAATTAGATTGATTTAACTCTTCTGTAATGTATGCACATATCAAAATATCATGGTGTGTACCTAAATATATACATTTTTATAAATTAAAAAATAAATAAAAATGGAAAGAAATTATTGGTGATAATTATGCTTCGCATGGTAGAATTCTTTAGTGAACCCTCTGGATCTGGAGATTGCCTCTTAGGTAGTTTTTAAGTTGCAAATTTAAATTCCCTCATAATTATAGCACTACTCAATTTATCTCATATTGTATTCTAGCTTGTACCTTTGAATGTACATATTGTTCCCTTATTATTCTTTTGATATCTGCAGTGTATGAAGGAATATTTCCTGTTTCACTCCTGATACTGATGATTTGTGCCTTTTTTCTTTTTCTTTGTTTTCTGTTTGAGACTTATCAAATTT
>PVKS010021458.1:0-35107 GCA_004027875.1 Aplodontia rufa | reverse complement strand
ATTTGTTGATATTTCCCCATTATCTTATTAGCCTTCCAAATGCCTATTATAAAGCAAACCACAAACCTAAAAGTTGAACTGAACAATAAAAAGTTCTGAATAATTTCTATAGGGGAAAGAATAGAGAATGGAATGAAGCATGCTGCTTTTATACACACTTGTGCCAGTGTCACCGGACAAAGCCCAGTATTCTGTTATCTAGGACTTTTTCATGAGGTTATTTATGTTATTAAAAACTACTCTGTGTGCATTTTATATGTCAATGTATAACTTAATTCTTATAAAGTGCACGTTCTGTAGTTGTATCAGAGTTCCAGAGCTATTTTATGAGTAAAACATTGAGTTTAGTTCCTAGTTACCTATTCTCAAAAGAAGATATTATCAGCCTTTTGTAGTTTGTAAAGAAAAAATTAAGTAAATATACTTATTTAAAATGTCCCATGTAAGTGTTGACATAACAAAAATTTAAAGAGAATATCTATTTTGCATTGTGATCAATATCCACAGAAATAACCTCAGTCTGCCTAGTTTTCTTGTCATTCCTTCTTTATTCTCTCCTCAGTAAGATGAAGGGCAACCATTGGATGGTTATGCTGACTAAAGCATCCATCCTGTGCACATTGCCAGTGATACAGGACGAAAAGAACGGTCAGTAGATGAATTTCATTATTAACATGTGTAGATTTTTGCCTAGATTTTTGTAGTTGTGCTTTTCTCTTTATTCTTCTGTTAGTTTGATATCATTTTTCGCACTTAGGGCACAAAATCTCTTGAGTTTCACGTGGTAGAATGAAGAGGTTTCTCTAGAGTCTACCAAGGGATGTAATATACCTATAGGAACCAGAAACATACAGCTGGATATACTGAATGCCCGTTCGAGGATGTGCAGGAGCTGTATAATCTAGTGTTCTATACTTTTGCTGATTCTAAACCCTCTTTCTCACGCTCTAGCTTGGTCTAATGAGGTAAGGAGTCATGTTTGGTTTTTAAGATTAAGCCTCACTAAAAAGTTTCAGATCAGTGTGTCATTATTGTCTCCATAACTTTGGGTTCTCAGTTTAGGTCATAAGGTTTTAGTTCTCTCATCTGACAAGACCAGAGTTGACATACCAGTGGAGAAAGATCCAACATATATGCTAATAATAACTTACACACAACGTCCTCCAGTCATGAATAGGGAAATAAAATAAACATATCCCTACTGTTCTGAATTACTTTATTAACCCTCCTTCCAATTCACCGTTGTCCTATATCTGCTCTGAGTTCTTTTTCCATGGAATGATGGAATATGCCATTATGAATAAGCTTTCAAGTGCAAATATTAGTACAGGTAATTGTTTATCTATTTGATTTATTACAAACTAATAATATAAAAACTCATTACAAACAAATTTTTAGGTCTAGTGTAGGTATCTTACTGCATTACTTATATGTTTATGAAAGGTGAAAATACTTATTGTTGGTATTGTAAGAATGTTGATAAAACTGAAAGTTAGTAGCAAAGTCTGACCCAAAAAAATTATCCCTTTTTAAATTTATTTTTAATTGACAATAATATTTGTGCAGTAGAATGTGGTATTGTCTTATCATTGTTGAGCAATTAAATCAAGGTAATTAACATGTTCATCATCTAACATACTCATTTTTGTTATGAAAATATTTAAAATATACTCTTCTTCCAATTTGGAAATATAATGTATTATTATTAATTATAGTCACCATGCTATGCAATAATGATTAAAATATCCCTCCTGTGACACTTTAAGAAAATAAATGGGTAGAAATTAAAAGGCAAAATCAAGCCTGGTTTGCAATTACGCTACTACAATTCCTTCTTCAAATTCTCCTTACATATTCATTTATGTGTTATTCTAGAAATAATTGGTGAAAACCCACTGTGGACCAGACACTTACGTAGACCTTATAGAAGCACTGAAGAAGAAAAATGACAGTTATTCCTCATGGTACTGTTCTCCTGGCATGTATATTCCAGTGTGTCCCTATTTTGTGTGCATACCCAAATCCATAGCACAACATGCATGCTTCTAGATTCTAGCCCATATCTAGGACTCCAGGAGACCTGATGTCAAATATGGGTTCAAATACTAATTAGCTGGGTGAACTTTCACATTTCTCTTCACTTCTCTGATCATTACTATCCACATTTATTACAAGAGAATAAAATGCCTGGCAGCATTGAAATAATTGAACAAAATAATGTGCAAAGTATATCCTAAAAGCATTAGTATTCCTATGTGATTGAAAAATGAATAGAATTTTAGATTAAATTATTATTATTATTTCTCCAAAAGGTCTTTGAAATGACATTTATAATGATTCAAGTTTTCACTTTCTTAGGATATAAAATCTCCAGCCCCCTTTTTTTTTCAAAATGTGACAATGTATTTATGTCCAAAAAAAAAAAATGCTGCCAATATCCTTCCTTCCATCACTTAAAAACCTCAAATATAATAAAAGTATTTCAGGTTTCAAAGAGGAAGAAAGGGATACACGAAAACATACCTTTCATCTATTCTCCCCAAACTAAAGTTGCAGTTCATAATGGCCTGTTGTCCAGATTAATAAAAAGAACTGTGACTTTATAAGCACCTCCTAGGTAGTTCAATAATGAATGGCAAACTGTGTAATCAGATTCAGAGCCAAGGAAAATTGGACAGCAGCATTTTACTTCTTCAGGGTTGTTTCTCTTATTGAAAGTCTTTTATAAGAGAGTGTGCAGCTGTGGATACTCGGAGGCAGCCTTTCCCACGTTGTCCTGGGTCACTTGCTAGAGATTAGCCAGCACAGGTTAGTCTCTCTTTCCTACTGCAATAACTGTGTTCTAAGCAGAGCAACACAGACAAATCTCCCAATTAGAAGGGGAGATTCATAAAGAGAAAAAAGACAATACCAAGCTATTGATTGTGATTTTCCATGAAATTTTTTGTAATTTTGTCAAAGATATGTAAACATCATAGTTGTCTTCATTTAAGTCATGCTATTCATTCGGGGCCTATAAAAAGTAAACAAGGTTAGAGACCTGAGAAATAAGCAGAGGGTTTCACTGTGGGTTCAAGTCAAGCTGTCGCTTCCTTCTAACAAGTACTCACAAGATAGAAACCTGGGTGAGAGTCAGGACCCAACTTTGGCGGATTGCAGCTGTTGGTCCGAAGGCACTCAGCATCAGATTCAACACGCTAATCTGCTTCACGGAAAATAGGGAACCATGTGGCTCATCTAAGGAGTGAGACACAGGACAGGCAGTGCCTCTTTACAAACAGCAAAGGATTTTCATGCCAGCAAAAGCAGACCTCCTCTCTTTCAATTGTGAAGGATGCTGGGATGTAACGTCATGAAGCAGAAGGGGCAATCTTTCTTGCAGGAAGTCTAATTCCACAGACACAATGATAAGAATTTCTGAGCTGTTTTCCCAGAGTCTGGAAAAGTTCAGCATAGCTTTTAGCATGATCTTTGATTATCTCCTCAATCCATGCTTACCCAAGGCGAGTAATAAAACTGCCCTATGCATAATTTGTATCTCCTGAAGAAACCTCAGATGCCAAGTTCAAAGGTGAGAACGAAACAGACTGTAATAGAATTTAATGATCTATTTCACTCTCAAGTGGGTAAGAAAATATTCAGAAAAATGAGAATGAAAATAGAATTTTGACTGCAACAGTCTGCTAATTTACATAGTTCTCTGAAAACATTAATATAAATAGCATCCAACAGGCATAGTGGTCCATGCCTGTAAACCCAACTCCTTGGGAAACTGAGGCAGGACATTGAAATAATTGAACAAAATAATGTGCAAAGTATATCCTAAAAGCATTAGTATTCCTATGTGATTGAAAATGAATAGAATTTTAGATTAAAATTATTATTATTATTTCAAGGACAGCCTACCAAGACCCTGTCTTAAAATAAATAATAAAAATGGTTGTGGTGTCATTTAGTTTTATAGTGCTCAATCAGCATGTGCAGAGCCCGGCTCAATCCCCAGTATTATCTATCATCTATCTATTGATCTATCAATCATTATCCTCTCTATTTATCCAAATAATCAACTGTATATACACACATATAATTAACCTAATATCACTTTTACTTAACACTTGGTCATGTATAAAATATAACATGGAACAAGTTTTGAATATATTTAATTTATAGCTCATATTAAATACTGCAGGACATATGAAAATCAACCTATATATTTTTGAGAATTATATGTTTTATATATGCATCATGACGATTAATTTGCCCTTAAACTCTGACTAGCAGATTTATTTACCTCTTTTCACAGATTAAATGTGAGGCATAAATGGCAAAAGATCTTACCCCATATCATATCAGCAGCATTTAAAAGTTCCAGGATTTGATCAGCATGCTGTTTATAAGCAGAAGCACAGAAAATGTGAGCTGTGTGTACTGATGCATCTCAGACCCAGCTAAGTACCTGAGCCTTTAATGCTCTAGGTAGGTACCTGAGATTTTACTATTAATTTCCTAACAGGTTGTAGAAACATGATACCAGTGCCAGTACTAAAATCCAAATAACATTGCTTTGAAGCTGGTTGTAGAATAGGTCTCAGAGTGAGGATAGTAGCAGCTCAGTCTAAGATTATTGGTAGATATTGATTAAGAGAATGAACTGTGAAGCCAAGTCATTGAGATCTCAGGTCCATTCTGAATAGCTGTAGAAGCGCAGCAAATCACTCAAAAGTCTGTTTTATAAGATTTTCATAAGATTAAATAAATGAGTGCATGAGAGTTTACAGTAGTCTATGACACACATTTTTTGTTATCTATACTTTCATAGAAAGAACTCAGGGACAGGGTAGAGAAGGTAAGGTACTGGATATCTATATCTGGAGAATATGACCAATGGAAGCCAAGGGGACTATTCAGTGAAACTAGCCTATTGAACTACACAAAATAAAAGAAACCCTCACTCTATAGAGAGCTTCCCACCCTTAAGGGAAGCTACATGCCAGGTGCTCTGCACCTGCAGATATCCTAAGGCAGGTTCCTCAGTGGAGAACTGCAGGTCCCTGTCCCCATGTGGATAGGCAAGGCAGCCTGTGTCTGGGAGGACCCAGGGTGGACCTTGCTGGTAGAATGTGATGCTCTGGAGTTGTGCTGGACTGAGTCAGAAGGCTCTTGGGATTCTCCCACCGCCTGTGGAACTTTCATTGTCCTGGGGCACTTCTCTGGGATTCTTTGGTTATCTGGGAGTGGTGACTTGGGATAGTCTACAGTAAAAGGGGAAATATTGGAAATAATATGGTTTTCTCAGGAACAGGGGTATGTTTGGGCCTCACATAGGCCTAAAGGAGAGCATTGGAAACCTCTCAGGAGTCACATAGTTACAACTCTCATTCTCCACGTACCTCCCTGTTCAGGAGACACAGAGCATTTTCCCTAAATATACTCTACTACTTGCTCACTTCTGTAACTTCTGTTGTCTTTATAGACTTTCTTCTGTTGCACATATCCATGGCTAATCATAGGAGCCCAGCATCAGCTTCACTTAATGTTTAGTTCTTGAGCTGAATGGACATTAAAGAATTTTACTTGCAGATTTCTGTTAAAAAAAAATATATATATATTGGCCTAAGATTTTGTCTGGTTCTACATTTGATCAAATAAGGGTGAGAATTTTTTTCTGTTAAGGACACAGAGGTAGATTTTCTGAGAAGAGCATGAGATGGGAAGGAAATCTTCAAGGGAGGAAGACTCTTTTGCTTCCAATGCTGGAATTAAGAAGATGCTTCATAAAATGAGGAGTGACCCTGCTTTGCCTGTGGTCTTTGCATCTCCCAGATTGCTCACTTTTTCTCTTGTTCTCTATGTCTCTCTGTGTATTGTTTTGATTGGTTGAAAGCAGCTTTCTTTAATATTATGTTAATTTAGATCTCCTGGAGCTAAATAGTTGAAGTTGCTTGCATTTAAAATAATGTAATAAAATTGTCAATTTTATATATGTCACATGTTCTCAACTCTATATCACATTTAAAGTATCTAGATCATGTGAGGCACTCAATAAATAAAATAATGAATTGGAAAGATCTAACATATTCACTAACAAGAAGTATTATATAGCAAGAACTTACAACTACTTTTAAAGAATATATATGTATATTTATAATGTAATTAATATATTTCATGTAATAGTATACTAACATCATATATGCCTCATATTATATGTTACATATAGAAATATTATGAACATACATATGTGGAATCATATGTTATACATAGTCTATCTCTGTATATATACTATGAAATACCATTAAGAATTATAGTTCATTGCCTAATAAGAGAATATCACAGATTCCTATAGCAAAGCATATATTAGGTGCTTGGCAGAGAGTGACTTTTGTGAAATTTTGGAAGAATTTGAACAAATTCACTCTTAACTAAACATGAACTTTTACTTTTAATGATTTATTTAAAATGTATGACTATAGTTGTCATTATAAATTATAATTGCTCACAGTTAAAATCACCAAAATGAGAAATACACTCATAATTTTTAAATCTACTTAGATATTGAGATGAAATAGTATAGTCACAAAAGAGTATTTAAATTTTGTTCATGGGACAGCTCCTCCCTTATACTGGAAATAAATGTACCAGGTAACAACCAGGCATGAATTCATCTTGGCAGGATTGGTATTTAAAAGTTTGGAATATGAAATAGTGTCAGAAAATCACAGCTAGTGAAACATCTATATGATTAAACATAATCAACACATATTTAAGGAGAATACTAGTTAGATTATAAGTTTAGCCTACTTTTCTGCAATGTATAACATTTTCTAATTACAATTATCATTCAAATTACAAATATCCTGTTAGGAAATTGGGTATTTTCTGCCATCATTTTGTATTGAGAAATTTATTATTGAACAACCATACAAGTTTTTAACAAAATAATATAAAATGTGTACAGATTCTGGATATTAGATTTACCCCCAGGAGAGCCCCCCCCCATTTACCCACTCTTATCCCTCCCTTCCCCTTCCCACAATATCTCTAAAAAAGTATTAGGTTGTATAAAATTACACTTAATCTGGATTTAACACATGATAATAGATCACCTTTCTCAATGGCCAGGGTCTAGATCCAGCCTCCACTGATGAGTAGAGATATTCGACCCTTGGTTCTCTGGGTTAAGCTGATTTTACTCAGCATAATTTCTTCCATAGCCATCCATTTACCTTCAAAGGCTGCAATATCATTGTTTCTAATTGCTGTGTAAAATTCCATGCTAGATATGTACCACAGTTTTTGGATCCATTCATCCAGTGAGGGACATCTGGGTTGTTTCCATAATCTAGCAACAGAATATTGAGCTGCTGTGAACATAGATATTGCTGTGTCGCTGTAATGTGCTGATTCTAAATCCCCTAGAAAAATACCCAGGAGTGGAATAGCAGGATCTTATGGTGGGCTCATCCCTAGTTTTTTGAAGATTCTCCACACTGCTTTCCAGAGGGGCTGTACCAGTCTGCAGCTCCACCAACAGTGTGTTAGTGTGCCTATCTCTCCACAGCCCCTCCAGCATCTATTATTGTTTATTTTCTTCATTTTTGCCATTCTGACTGTCGTGAGGTGATATGTTAATGTTTTCATCTGCATTTCTCTGATTACTAGTGATTTGGAGCACTTTCTCATCTATTCATTGGCTTGATCAATGTCCTCTGTTGAGAAGTTTCTATTTAGCTCTTTGGCCCATTTATTCATTGGGTTGTTTGTGTTTCTGTCATCATTTTTAAACTCTCTTGGTCTGGTTAGTTCAGACTTTCAGAAAACAATATGAAATATATTTGTATTTAATTCTTTATTAACAATAAGGGATTATAGATGTGCTTCAAGTAATGTAAAGCAGCAGAACAGAAGCTGAGATGCCAAAAGGTCCTGTGATGAGTTCAGCCAGAAGAATATTTAATAAAAATCAATTGTTGTTACTTTTTAAACCATGAATAGCATATATACTTCTTTGTATGATATATATATATATATATATATATATATATATGATTGTTTTAATTTCTTGTTTTGTTCATTAAAATAACGGCTTACCCATATTTACCAAGAGTTGTCCTGTTTTTAAGCAGAACTAGTCCAAAATGAAAATAAACAAAAATCCTTAAAGCAAAATGATTAACATCAGTGTAGTCCCCAAAATGGAATTCTATACAGCAATAGAAATAAATACACATTGGAGATGGCTCTCACTAATATTTCGAGTGAAAGAAGCAAGACTCAAAGAAGTACATACACATTCTCATCCAAATGAATGACAGAAAAAATAACAGTTTTATAAATCAGAAAAGTGATTTCTTGTGACATGAGTGGTTGGGATATAATAATAGTGCATGTTCAACCCACGTTTTCTGTAAAGCAGTTTAGGTCTTAATTATTGCATCCTAGATTGTGAAAATTTCCAATCATTCTTCCAAATGCCACCATCAGAGGAAAAGAAAGGTGAATGACTTTGAGCAAAGGAAGAAGGGCAGTCCTATTGATACAAAGAATACCCCCTCCCAACTTGTGTGGCTTCCAATTGAGACAACAGAGCAGAGAGAACCTGATTTGGAACCATAAGACCCTCCGAGGAGAGCCACACAGCTATCACTGGAGAAATGCCTGACATTTGTCCTGAAGCCTTTATGAACTTGATAACTGTCTTTGTCCAGGGGCAGAGGACACAAGGATATGACCCATGCAGGCTGCGACCAAAGTGAGTTCTGCAGTGGCAACACTGGCAGATGAGAGGAGCAACCAGCAGAGGCTGATGCATGATCAAATCCTCAACAACTCAAGTTCAATATGCACTCAGTGCATGGTTGGTAGTCCAGGGCAAAGAACTCAACTTGTGTCCAAGTTAGAAGAAATGGTTGATGTACCAGACCACCATCCTGGAGGATGGATGTAGGGTCCCAGAAAGACTTCATAAGTACTAGTCCTAGAACTCGTTGAAACATCTAGTCAACTACACAAGTGGGCGCTGGAAGGATTAAAGATCTGGGGATAGTCATCACAGGGTGAAATGGTCACTGAAGCTTACTGGATCATTCAGCTGAAATGTTGGAGTCAGCCCCATCCCATCTCAGACACTGGAGGAGGACTTGGAAATGTTGAGGGAGTCAGTGAAAAGGTGAGGATCCTCTGAGGGTAAGAGCCCAGGGCATAATTCTTGCTTGAATTCTAGGGCAATATTGTTAGAAGTGTAGATAATCCACATAAAATTTTTATGTGATTATTTTAATTATTTCCATCTCCTTAGGGTAGGGGAACAATCACTTAAAGCACTGAAAAAAACATAACTGAGATTTTGAGGGCAAGGTCTATACAGCTCTGTGATTGAGATAATAATGTTTCTCTCTGAGTGCTGGCTGTTTGTGTATCACCTGTCTGATGAAAGATGGAAAGGTGATGTGAGATTTAACATGTAATACAAGGTTTTAAACCATTTTATTTTTATGTCAAGGATTACTTTGTTCCAGAATTCATTTAGTGGCATGAAAAATTTGAAAGAATAAACAACTCACCTGGAATTAGATAAGCTTATGTACATAAACTGCATGTTTGATATAACATTTTCAGAGGTAATTGTCCTAAACTTGCAAAGTCTCTTTGAACACTAAGGTGCACATTCAGACTTTTAACATTTATGGGAATTGTGATCCCTTTAATAATATTTACCTCTAGGAGGAAAATATTGGTTTAAGTTTAATGAGAAACTAAAATTTATCTGGACATTTATTCATTTCTGAACATTTCTTCTTTATCTAACTGGTTTAATATTAAACTGTCTCTAATCTACATTCAAAGTAATTGAGAAAAAGTGGTGTTATCTGATAATTATGATTTCTTCGCTTACCAGTCATATGACATTTTAATTTCACTCAATACATGGTTACCTGGTAACCAGAGTAGTTTTAAGAAGAAATCCCTATTCTTTTCTTGTTTCTATGTCAACCACTCGGCACAAAACCTCCTCCTAGGTGAATGTAGAATTAGCACATAATAAACTGATTTATGCTAATTGCAACTGATTATATTTTTATACTGTCTGCTTTAAGGAAAAATGTGTTTTTCTTATAATGACATTTCATCATAACAACATAAAAGCACAATATTTTAAAATACAGAAGATAATTTCTTAATGACAAAAGCATCTTCAAAAAGATAGACTATTTCTTCTGGTTAGTATCTTTTTATTCAGGCCTTGGAGAAATATCTTAGTGAGAAACAAAAATTATACCAAAAAAAAAAAAAGAAGTCAGAATTGGTGATAAGAAGGTTCATGTGCTTAGTTTGTAAGATTTATTTAAAGTTCTTAGAGATTGATAAAAATAAAGGAGATGGAGTAGAAGATCAATAGTGAATTTTTGGTCTAATTCTATGAATCACTTTTTTTAAATCAATTTAATCAACAATTATCAATTCTATCCTAATTCACAATATGCTCTATAGTTGAAGTGGAGAAGACAGTCAGAGAGGTTATGATGTAATGTATAAGACATATTATTTAAAGAATAAAACTTCCAGGCCTGTGTGAAAGGTGGTCAGCTCTCATGTATTAGACTCAGCAAAAGGCATAGTAACACAAAACATAGGACATTCATGGAGATGTATTGGGAAGGAGTGGGGAGGAGGTGATGGGGAGGAGTAAGGGTGAGAGAATTGGGTGAGATCTAGGGGGTAAATCTAATTTAAGAATATATATATATATATATCATATTGTTACTTTGGATGCATTTTTTGATTGTACAATAATTAAATTTCTTAATAAAAAAAGAATAAAATTCAAATGAATTAAAAATCTAACTGGGATAAGAGAAATGTGAAAAAGTCAACAATATTTACAGAGACGTATTTACTTAATGTATTTTATATTTTACTGTGGGTTGTGCATAAAAATTGTCTGTGAAAATGTAACCCAAGTGACGAAACATGGTTGAGGAAATGGGGATACCTAAGTTCAAGAAGGAGTAAGAAATCATTAACTGTAAGTAGTAGAAAGATCTAGAACATGATTTTGGAGTGGAGGGATAGGTATTGGAAGTGAACATAGAACAAAGAAGCAATGTTCTTTATATTCCTTTTGTTCCTGGATGGTTAATTTACGTAGGCAGTGAAAACCCAGGAATGATTCCTATGGATAAAGTGATGATGTCCCCTTTTCTAAAGCCTTCAATAAGGAAACTGTAACACAAATGATCTAAAAGTGACCCTCTGTTGATCTCTACCTTCTGGTACTCACAATCTTGAGTATTCTCCCCCCTATTGAAGGTTAGAAGAAACTACTACTTGCTTCTAACCAAGAGAATATAACAGGTAATGGGAAGTCTTGTCTATGATTAGGGTACATAAGTTTATAACATGCTCTATTCTGACTTGCCAGCTTTGTTCAAGCAAACTGCTGTGTTTTGAGCTAATATTTTGGATTATGGAGAGAAAAAGTCAAACAAACCTGAGAGTGGTCTCTAGTTGAAAACCAGAGAGAAACTGAAACGCTTGATTCTATAAAGAACTGGATTCTGCCAACAACCACATGAGCTTAGAAGCACATTTTGCCTTAGGATTTGAAACAGAGGTCTTGGCTTGATTGTCGGTATTCGGAAGAACCCAATGAAGAGGAACAGGATAAACTGTTTCCAAAATCCTGACCCACAGAAACAGTGAGACAAAACTGTGTTGTTTCACGACTGAGTCAACTAATATCAATGATTCAACTTAATTGAATAGCAAATATAAAGAGGGTGAATCTAGTCATAGCCAGGGCAAGAACATGTCTTTTGACCTCAGAAAATGACTTTCCTTCTTTAGAACATGATTTCTCATCACTGTATCAGACACAATACTATACAACACTAAACATGATGGTTAATTTATGGTAAAGATGGTTTTTAAGGTCAAAATAAATACCTGAGCTGAACTGGGCATAAGAAGATATGAAGTGTTCATGTTGGCCTTCATCATTATAATTATTATGTAGTGTATTTCTGCAAACAGCATGGTTAAAATGTAGTCGTAGGAGTAAGATGTACAAAATGACATGCACATTTCATGGATCACATGTAATGATAGCTGTCAATATCTGTTGCATGGGAAAGTAGTCAGTTAAAATTTGAAGACTCCTAGGCAACCCACAAAATGAAAATCATCTGAAGATTTATAGGAGCCAAAACATAAGGCATGCATATTCTGGCAAATACGACACCCCTCGTTAAGGTGTAATGTTTCTCCAACATCAACTTTTCAGAAATCCCAAGCATCTCATTGGAGCTTGTAACTATAAATGTATTACTACAATCACAATTTTGCAAATTTCTAGTAAAATCAAAAAGAGATTGTTACCATTTCACAGCTTAAGGTTAAGTAGCATTTTCTGATTTTGCTATTAGGGTGATTTAATGGCATGTCAAATCTACAGAATGGTAAAATACCTTCAGGTAGACAGTATCTTTCATCCACAAATCCCTGCTATTTACAGCTATCAAAACATATCATTACATGCAAAAGGCAAGGGAGATAGAAGTGAACGAATACATGCATTATTCACAGCCTATTTTTCTCTTCTGTTGGCTTTCTCAAAGGCTTCTCTTCTTTAGGTGATGCCCAGAAGCCTGCATTTAGATTTGCTTATTAATAAGATCATTAATCAGAAATCCATGTTTTAAGATGCCTTGTTGATCAGTAAGTAAAGAAAAAAAAATGCCTATAGGATAATGTGGAATCTAGTGAAGTTGCAATACTTTCATGATTATCTCAATTATTATTAGTTTAACATTCAAAAAATAAAACACACTGTAGACATGATTAATACATACATTATGAGCCAAAATTCATGTTCACAAATATTATTAATTTTTGTGTGTGTCCATTTCAGGAAAAAGTACAGTTTTACTGACATTTCAGTTGTTCTCCCATCTATGATTTTTTTTCTAAACATTATCAGCTGTATTAGAAATACACAGGTGCCACAAGAAGTCAAACACACTTGGAAGTGTGTCGGCAAGGAAACCTCACAGAAGTGCGAGCTAGGGGACCTGGCTGGCAGCAACCCTGGGTGGGCAGTGTGCCTGCTTTTGTCCTTCATGCAGTGCCAACTCCATCCCACCCTAACTGGAGGAGCATGGAGTTACAGTCTCCACGATTAGCTAATTTTAATTTTAAAAAATGAAGGACAAAGGAAAGGACTATAAATTCAAACAATTAGAGTTGAATCCAATGAAGGATAAATATTCTAAAGTAGACCACCCAATATTCTATTTCTCACAGACCAGTATAGAAAGTATCCTGAATCCTACTTTATGGATGAGAAAAATGAGACCTGGAGATTCATCTAAGTCTGAGAAAGAAAATGAAGCCTATTTCTGATGGCTAACAATGATCTCTTTCCACATGGGATTTGTGGTCAGAAAAATTATACACACTCACATACACACACACACACACACACACACACACGTACTTGTGAATTTTAGTTTCCATGTTGGCAGGTTAAAAAGGACAATATTATGTAATTTATAGCATTGGAATGAAAATTACTAGAAATATGAACTTTCAGGGAGTGTAGATATTTTAAGCCTTTATTAGTATTAAAAACAGCATATTCTTCATGCTATAATTATAGTAATCTCTGTTCTCCTGTTCCATTATGGAAATATAGATATTCCATCAAAACTATTGCCTTAAAATATATGTGAGTCACTTATTTTGTAAGTCAGTCCTCATCATAAACCATGTTTGATTTCAAAAGTTCAATTCCAAGAAAATACTTATATAATTAAAATTAAATAAATATTTTTCTAATGATGTTCTATAATTATGTCTTCCCTTGTGTCTATGTTATCTAGTTAATGATACTTCATAGTAAATATAACTCATATGATTTTAAGTAATAACGTGAATGTGAAAGAATATAAAAGCTCTCCCTTTGAGTAGAGAGCTACAATTGATTTCACATCAACAAGGAGTCTTAGAATCAAAATGTGTTACCTATTTTATGTCATGACTACTTATTAAAATCTTACACAAATTATTTCTGAAGTCTTTTGTAATCATTACACATTAATGTAGACCTTTAGCTAAACATTTAAAAAAGAAATCCGTTTGGAAATTTCTTCAGAAACATGTATACTTCAATCGTAATCATTACACTCTTATTTATAAATCTTACATTACAGTTTGTGTTTTCCATATGAAAATTCTTTGCAGTTTCCATAGCAATTACAAACTTCAAAGGACTAAAGAAGTATTGAAAAATTTCCCAAGAGCTGATATAGCCAGAGTGGTAGAAAGATGAAAGAGAATAAGTTACTCTTATTATTTTCTATTTCAAACTGCTTGTGCATTAGTTACTTTGCCACAAATCAGTGAAATGATTGGTTTCTCCTCTAGACACCTACAAAAGAATTCATTCTTACAGTAATTCTGTCTCTCCAAAGCATGACGATTACTTGTCCATTTGTGAGTAAAGTATTTTTTTTCCTTTTAGAAAGAGGAAATATAGTGGTCAAAATATCTGAAATGAACAATTTCCTTTAGAGAAATCAGCAATTTCTAGGAAACTGGAAAGAGTAATGAGATCAAGAAAATGAATGTACGACCCAAGACAGCAATTTAACATTTGATAAGACACCGTGTCTAGGGGTTTCAGTGTTTTGTCTTTAAAATGGGATACTTCTTGTAAAGTTTAAGATTCTATGCTATCAAACATCACTAGAACTTTTGTGTTCAAGGATTTTTATAACTAAAAATTTCCCAAGTTTCAATGCAAAAATTCCTCCAACTAATACTTGCTGGTAAATATTTGTTGTTACCCAATGCATAATCATCACACTGAACTTAATCCTTGCAGACTGTGGATATGTTACCTTGAATGGTAATGTGAACTTTGCAGACATGATTGAATGATGGACTTTGAGTTAGGGAGATTTTCCTGTGCTATCAAGATAAATCCAAGGTATTCACAAGCCTTCTTTAAGAGAAAGGTGAGAGAATCAAAATAGGAGATAGGAACACAGCATGATAATGAAAGGAGAGAGAGAGAGAGAGAGGGAAAGAGGGAGAGATTGGAAGATACTAGCCTACTATGTGCTGACTTTGAGGATATAGGAAGAGACCAAAAACCAGAACTATAAAATTGGGTGTGTGCTATTTGAATTAACTTCATTTTTGCCAATTTGTTATAGCAGCAATAGGAAACCAATCCACCCAAATATGAAAATATAGACACATAGAAGATGGGTGAATTCAGTCATTTAGAAAATTTGAATTTTCACTTGTGATATCTAGAACTATAATAACCAAATTTTGAATTACCTCTTTTTCTAAAATAAATACATATGGTGTTAAAGTTTAAAAGAAAGCTACTAGAGATAGTCAATTTCTTAGCACTCACTTTATTAATTTTCAAAGTTAATTGTCCAAAAATATATAATTCAGATTTTGTAAATTGAAATTTGGAAATTATGCCGATTAAAGGGGTTCAACAAGATTACATCATAATAGTTTCAGTGTTTGAACTTAATACAAATAGGTTACTGAGTATTAACACAATCTGCAAAAATATTTTAAAGACTATGCAAAATTATAAACTACATATAATTTATCCTTCAAGGACCTATAGATAGCTTTCATGTTTTTGTTTATTCAGTAGGAAATAAATTCTGAAAATTCTGTAATTTTCACGATAGAGATGAGTATTTAATTGATATAAGGTTTGGTGCTTATATTCAGGAACGTAGTATCTGTATCTGGACTGCTTGTCATGAAATTGGAAGTGTGTGACTTAGAAATTTTATTATTCTTTGTGCTCTTATTAATTTGCAAAATACTTTGCAATAACTGTTGCAAGGATTACATGAACTAATATATATAGCACTTTGATTAGTACCTGATACAATGTAAATGAAGTTTAAGTACATTACCTATTTTCTTTGCTGTTCCAATTTGATACCTGATCAATATAAGTGGCAATAAGTTTTTACTTTCTCATTTACAAAATGCTGTTACATTAGTTAGTAATAAGACTGTTCTTACATTCCATTATAAAATTAATGCATTCCTAATCTCCAAGTGATTTACAGAATCCTCTCCAATTTCTACTTGCTTCATGCAAAGAAATGTTAATATTTAAAAGATGATTGGTTCATACTGAAGCACAGTTATAAGAGTTAAGAGTTCCACCTCCTATTTTTGAAATAGCTGGTCTTGTAAGAACAAAGTACTTCTAAAAATTTAAATTAAAGTAATTGTATTAACTGACACATAGAAGTGTAACAAGATATTTGTGGGCCACCATGTGATATTCTGATACATGTATGTATTGTGAAGTATTTACATCAAGTTAAATGTAACTACATCTTAAAACATTTATTATTAATTTATGGTGAAAACATTTAAAAACCTTTCTTGTAGGTTTTGAAATGTCTAATACATTTTTTTACCTATAGTTACCCTTCTGTGCAATGAATATACGTCAGAGCTTTTTGCTCCTCATTGTCACTCAGTACCCGTTGATCAGCCTATTCCTATCTCTCCCTCTCTATACTCTTCCCAACCTCTATTCACACTTTGAATGAGATCACTCTTTCAGATTCCATCTATTAGTGAGATGATAAACAATTTCTTTTGACTTTCTGTACCTGGCTCATCTCACCCTATATAAAGATCTACAGTTCCATCTATCTTGTTGCAAATGTAAGGATTTCATTATTTTAGTGGGTGGATAGTATTCTATTCTGTATATGTACTGTATTTTCTTTATTCATCAGTTGATGGATGCTTTAGAGGTTTCCATTTCATGGCTATGTAAATAGCGCTGGAAAAAAGATGGTAGTGTGGATTTCTATTGGACATATTAGTTTCCTTTGGATGTACACCAGCAGTGGGATTGATGAATTATATGGTAAATAGGGAATTTTTAAATTCTACTAATTTGAATTCTTGGAAAGGGATTTAAATTTTAAGCAAAAATTTCTTGACCAGTGTTCAGATCTCTTAATTAATTTTTTAGTTGAAGGGAAATCTATGAATAGTTTCCATAGCCATTTTAAATTTAGAATTTTTACTGAAAATTTATTCTCCATTTTTAAGATAATAAGAGTTTTCGAGAATTGCATTTTTTACAGTAGTCTCAAACAATTAAAGCTTTTTTTGCATGCTGATTTTAATCTAAGAGTTTCACTTCCATCACAGTCAATGATTCATGTGTGATGGACAGTATTTTGAAATCCTAATAATTATTTACCTATAATATCTTAACAAATTTTGTCCCTGCTCTTTAAAGCTAGAGTATCTAGAATCTATTATCCCTGAAGTGAAAACAGTTCCTCCATTTCATTGACTTGTCAAACTAATTAGGAAAAATTTTAAAAAATATTCCATTATTCTGTATATGATATCTATAGATTATGTAGTGATGTCAGTTTTTCAATATTGATATTGGTGCTTTGATACATTTAACTGTTATTCTGATCAGTCTGGCTAGATATTTATTAATTTTTTTAAGAGAAACAACTTTAAATTCATATTTTCCTATTTCTTATTTCATTGATTTCTACTCTGATAGCTATTAGTTTCTTTCTTTTTATTTTTTTACTTTAATATTTCCCTAAATGTATTTTTATGGGGACTGCATTGAATCAGGATAACATTTCTGGTAGCATGGTCCTTTTGACAGTGTTGATTTTGCCTATCCAAGAACATAGGAGGTAATTCCATCTTCTAAGCTCTTCACTTCATTTTTCCAGTGTTCTATTGTCTTCATTGTAGAGGCCTTTCACTTCCTTTGTTAGTTTTATTCCCAAGTATTTTATTGTTTTTTAAGTTATTGTGAATGGGATAGTTTTCCTGATATCTTTCTCAACAGAATCACCATTGGAGCAGGAGAACATTATTCATTTTTGTATGTTGATCATGTTTCCTGGTACTTTGCTGAATTTGTTTATCAGCTCTAAAAGTCTTCATATAGATTTGTGGTTTTTGGGGGGTGAGTTCTTCTGGATATAGGATTATGTCATCAGCAAACATAATTTGAAATCTTTTCCTATATGTCTCCCTTTAATTTCTTTCTCTTGTCTGATTACTCTGGCTAGAGTTTCAAGGACTCAATGGAATAGAATTGGTGACAGTGGACGTCTGTCTTTTTCTTGTTTGTAAATCTTTTGTCTACATTATGGAATGTTGCTAAGTTACTCAGAAGAGTAACAACAGAAATACTTATTTGTTTTCAGTGGGATTGCAAGATGGTATCACCCCTTCAAACAGTTTTGCAGATGCTTATAAAACTACCTATTCTCCTACCACATGTTACAGGAGTCAATGACATGTCTTGGTATTCATACAAAGATGTTGAAAACTTATGATCACACAAAAATTTCACATGCATATTTATACCAGCTTTAGTGATAATTGCAAAATTTGGAAACAATCAAGATGCCTTTGCATGAGAAAAACTGTGGTATGTCCAGATGATGGAATATTATTCAATTTCAAAAGTGAATGGGATATTAAGCCACAAAAATCACATAGAGTAAACTTTTTTTTTTAAAGAGAGAGGGACAGTGAGAGAGACAGAGAAAGAGAGAAACAACTTTATTTAGTTTTTCACATGGCCTTAGTTGCTCCAACACTCAGTTGTGTACGTGGTGCTGGGGTTTGAACCCGGATCCTCGTGCTTGCAGGCAAGTGCCGAAACCGCTGAGCCACCGCTCCAGCCCCACATAGAGTAAACTTAACTGTATATTAATAAATAAGCAAATTTGAAAAGGCTACATACTGCATGATGCCCGTATGACATTCTGGAAAAGACAAAACTATGGAGATAGTTAAAAGACCTGTGGTTTCTCAGGGGAGGGGAGTAGCAAGAGGGAGGGAAGGATAGATGTGGCCCAGAGCATTTTCAGAGCAGTGAAACTACTCCAAATGACACTGCAGTGCTCAATACATGCCATTATGCATTTGTCCAAATCCATAAAATGTACAACAACAAGACTGAACCCTAAAATAACCTATGTAATTTTCTTATAAAGGTTGGTGGAGAGGAAATTATTGAAGCACAGGTCATTGGTGCACTGTTATTTGAATAGAATAAAAATTTCAAATATTCCTTGGAGACACTTGTCTCATTAACTTCAGTATGGATTTTGTCAGCATTAAGACTGTAGGATTAGGCATTAAAATTAATTTCATAGGAAGCTTAGGTAAAATTAAATTTCATGAATTAAGTTGGGCAAATTTTTTTCATGAGTACTACTAGGGGGCCATTTATAAAAGTTATATGGATTTTTTAAGTGGATATAGCTGATATACAATATGAATAATTTTATCAGAAAATAATTTGGGTGTACACATTAAATCTTGTATCAATACTAACATATGCTACTTATTTTAAAATATGTCAGTTAATCTCATATATTAAGAAGAATTAAAACTTATATTTTTTCTACCTATCATCCCTTAATTCGTCTCTCCATATTTTATTATTGAATATAAATATAAAAGTGTTTAATCTTTTGATGATACATGGAAAAATTATTACATGTCTCATGACTGATTCACAATCAAGAGTATTTAATAATAAGATGAATAGATTTTAACTGAAATAATAGAATATGCTACTTACTACTTAAATGGCAATATCATAAATTTTGATAGGAATTTCAGAAAAGAGAAAACTCAAATTATCATCTCTACCTTCAAGGAGTAAATAATTAGGGTATAATGAGTTTTGAGTAGTATTAACTTTGTTTTAAAGTTTTAAATTTGAAGATGGCTGTGCCACAAACTGCTTGGAAACTCCTGAATAGGTAATCTCCATCTCTCAAAAGTCAACTGAGGCTGCTGCAGCCCAACACCAGCATGTAAAGCAGCCATTTTATTATGTATACAAATTTCCTTGTTTAAAAATTCAAAAAGGGGCTGGAGCAGTGGTTCAGTGATTGGAGCTCTTGTCTGCCATGTGCAAGGACCTGGTTCAAACCCCAGCACCGCGTACACAAATAAGTGTTGGAAAACAAAGACCTGATGAAAAAATAAGTAAAGTTGATTCTCTCCCTCCCTCTCCCTCTCTCTCTAAAAAAGAAAGAAAGAAAAAATAAATTAAAAAATGTCACAGGAGGTCAGTTTCTCTATATTCTACTATATTTGAATCCTCAGGTACAGAGACATAAATGGTAGAGGTCTAGAACAATTTAGATCAGAGGTTGAATTAGGTTGACAAATTTTTCACATGTTTGTGTGGTGGGCTGGGCTCAGTTGGACCTGAAACAACATACCTGCCTTCAAGTAGCTTCTCTATTCTGGCAGTCTCAAGAGAGTCAGGAGAGTTTAACTTCTTCCATGGCTCTTGAGCATGACCTCTTTTGATCCAATCTCAGAAGTCAAATAGCATCACTTCTTCCACATTCTATTGGCTAAAGCAGACACAGGCTCATTTATCTCGGAAAGGATGGGTACTAGGACCTTCTGTCTCCATGGAAAAAAATATTAAGAACTTGAATCTTTGTTTTAAAGCTATTACTGTACGTACAATTCTGTATTTTATTTTTCTTTCCAACAAAATACTATAAACATAAAATGACTTTCTTTTAAACATCATTTAGATACCTATTCAGCATAATCTAGTTCTCCTAGCCAAATTCTTCACTTGCAGATGTAAATATCTTGTTATAGTGCTACTGAATGATTTAAGTAGGAAAAAGTTAGTGTCTGTTTATACAAGAGATATCTTCATAATAAGGAATCATGAGAGAATAAAACTACTTCATGGACATTTAGCTAGGTAAAATTATTCTGAAAGAGCATCTGCACATAGAAATATATCTTTTAGCATCCCACTGAAAATTATAGGGCATATTTAATTTCATAAAAGGATAGTAGATGTTGTGTATGTATTTTAGCACATGCAGTATAATATCTTAGAACTACTAAACTGCAAAATTTCTGCTGTATCAGCCAATCCATGCTTGTATCTACAACTTTGTCAAAAGCCAATAAAACCAAAAAAGCTTATTCATCTCACTAAGGGGATGTAAGCTCTATTTATTTAAAATGGAGTTCAAAGATTGGCCTTTCCATTTTGATGAGTCGTGTATCACTTTCGCTTAGTGACATCAACTGTTAAACCTTAGTAAAACTGCCTTATAGAAGAAAAAATATGATATTGACTCAGGGATGAACTATGCTTAGATGAAAGAGAATGCTAGCATTGAGATTAGCTGCATAGATTTAGAAATATTTTTTTAAAAAGTTCTGGCAGTATGTCTAGTTTGAAAAAATTCCAGTTAGTAAAAAGAAAAAATCCTATTTAGGGATGCTAACTATGATAACGTACTGTGTCAATTAAAAATCTGGCTGTGGTGTATGTCATAGCAGATGAACTGTAAGGAAACAGGAAACAAAACTAAGTTTCCTAAAGTGGATCTACTTTTAATAACTATTTATCCAACATCCGTCATTCCTGTGAGAAATACACTCACCTGTCAAAATCCAAAGAAAGGACTAAGAGACATGAGGTATAGTAAAAGGCGAGGGTTTACTTTATTGGCAATCTTGCAAAATCGGGTGTCCTGCAAAACTGGGTGTCTGCTGAGAGCAGGAACACGCAGATTGGGTACAGCCAGCATTTTATCCCCCTAGAGAACAAGGTCCTTCCCCAGATTCCTCATTGGCTGAATGCTATGGGGCATGCAATCTTCCCACATCACCTAGGTTTTACTGTGTCCTATTGGGTTATTTAAAGAAAGATATCTTTAGTTACTTCTACCACCCTTCATTCTCTTGTGTCAGGAAAGCCTTCTTGGGGTGAATGCATTCTGACATGCGCATAGCTCTTACTTCTTTATCTAAACTACTGTTTCTTATCAGGGCGATTTCTATCTCCATTGGTCAGGTTGATCCCTTCTCCCACCTCATTTGTCAAGAGGTGCTAAGGTGCATGGGCTTTGGATCTGCCTCATCCATATGCTATGCTACTATTGTGTGACTTTCCATTCTTCTCTATTTCTCCTCCATCTGACTTTCTTATAGTTAACCCAAAATGCTGTATCCTGAAAATGGAGCACCTGACTTTATGTTTTTCACATTCCTGCAATTCAATTCAGGAATGTTACTATTATTATTGACACAGTTCATATGAATTCTCCTTGTGTGGTCAATCATCAGGTTATTATTGGTTTTTACTCTACGAAGTCTTTTGTATCCATTTCTACTTTGTATTTTGAAGCTGCCATCTTGCTCTCTTGGAATAGTTGAGGGGGTTAATATTGATTTTACCAAGGCTGAAATTCCCTTTTAAATGGAACTTAAATAATTAAAATGGTAGCTTCCCTTATATATTTTAATAAATATGGCTGCATATTCAGATACCAAAAGGAAATCTGTATTTCCTTTATTTTCCAAATCATGTCAAAAATAGTAAAATCTGTCTTTGCAAAATTTCTTGCTTTCACAATTCCCTCTACATGTTCAGAAACCAACTTTTATATTAACCTAATGCTTTCAAAATAGGTACAATAAACTTCTTTAAATACTTGCGTTGATATACCATCCCTACTCTGTACCTTCCTGTGATTCATGATAGTTTCATGTCAAATATGTTTCATAATCTAGCTCTACGAAACTGAACATATTTCCCTTTCTACCTCATCAGGGACCCTCCACTAAAAATAGACATGCTGAGAAGATGCTGTATGCATGCTTCAACTCACAACTTTGAAATGCCAAATTCATTCTTAGTTTGAAAAAGTTGAGATGAAGCTCTTTACTTTCCAGATGATGTTTTTGGAAAAGAGAATGAGCAGGTAAATGAAAAAAAATCAGATCATAAATTTAAATTATCTCTTTCAGTATTAGTTCATCTATTCAAAGTTAGACTGTAATAATAACGATAACAACAACAACAATTTACGCTCACTGGGGACCTACAATGTGCCTGTTTCTCTATCAAAACACATTTACATGTTATCTAATTTTAACAACAAAACCTGGACTTTATAGCATCATTGCCTCCCTTTATTAGATGGGAAAACTCAATACAGAAGGAGAGGTGGAGCCTGTCCACTATACCACAGCCAGTAACTGGGGATTCTGGGATTCCAGGTCAGTGGGTCTTTCCATAGCCCCTAATCACTATGCTCACAGCCAGCAAGGAAAACAAGAGAAAGATGATCGTGAAAGGCATGGAGCTGCACAGATACTGAATGGTAAAGGGATTTCAATTAATCACTTGCATTTTTTTCTGTTATGTACCAGTAGGCATTAAAGAATAGAATATACTGCTCAACAGTGCAAATATCCCTGGCCTCATGCAGTCTATATATACAATGGAAAGTATTAGAACACTCGAAGAGTAGCAAAGTACCTGGCTACACTTTGCATTAACAGTATGTGTTGAAAAGTTCTGAACATATTGTTATGTGACCAGTTCAGCCTCATTGAAGTGGACAAGGCTATAGTTAGGAACATTTTGTGAGCAGTTCTTTACTTCAAAATAGTTGGTTAAAATTTGAAGTATATTTTTTCCCCACTTTACTGAAACAGAGAGTTACTGACAGGGCTTAATATTAAACTCAATTTCTTAAGAACAAATGGTACTTATTTCTTTTTCAGAAAGATAGTATAACACTTGTCACATATTTTGTGTTCAATAAATATTCACCAAAAGAATTCATCAATGGAGTGCATTGTAAATTTCAATTACATATCTGGATGAGATTGTACTTTATTTCACCAGCTTCAATGTATTTAACTAGCTCTCATTAGATTTTTCAATTTTTTTGGATGGCTCTTTTCAAAATGTTCAACTGTTTTTAGAGTAGTTTGATCATTTTTTCAAACTAAAAAATACTCTGAACTAAATACCAGAAGTCATAACCTGGAAGGACTTTTCATTTAGTTTTAAATAGGACAATGATGGGCAATGGTAGCTTTAGATAATATTTGAGGCCAAAACTAACTCCAGGGGCTGGATAGGTGGGAGAGCACTTGCCTGACATGCACTAGGACCAGAGTTCAATTCCCAGCATCACATACAAAACAAAGCAGAGGAAAAACAAAAAAATAGATGAAAACAATAAAATTGACTCTCCCTCTTTTACACTGGATTAAAATTTCATTAAGTGTCAGATTCTACACAGGAGTACACAGGCCAAGGATATACAACCTTGCTATGAAATCTTTTGAATGTCAAAAGGAAAGTAGAAAAAGCAAGCTTGTAAAAAAGATAAATATGTGAGTTGTATGTTAAACACAAAGAAGATTCCATAGAGAAAATCAGAGGCAAAGGAGAAATATAAAGTAATATCGTAATACAGAATTGTAACCTGTATACATAAACATATGTATAAGAGCTGATTTTTTCAAAATGAGCAGTTCTTACTGTTTACTTTTTACCAGCTTTTCCTGTGGCCATAAGTTTGTTTAAAATTCATGATGTGTGTTATTTTTTAATTATACACGAATGGATACTAGTCTAAGATTAAATCAAAGCCAACCAATTGGCAAAATAAATGTAAGAAGAGCATGTTACAAAGATTTAGATTTCATTAAGAATAAAACTCACCTTAATTTTTTTAAGAGAGAGAGAGAGGAAAACAGCAAGAGAGAGAGAGTGAGACAGAGGATCAATTTTATTTATTTTTTCATCTGGCCTTTGTTTCTCCAACAATTTGTTGTGTATGTGGTGCTGGGGTTTGAACCCCAGTCCTTGTGCATGCCAAGAAAGTGCTCCAACTGCTGAGCCACCACTCCAGCACCCTGACCTTAATGTTGTTGTTATAAGTGACTACTCCAACTACATTTTTAAGGTATACATGTAATAAGATTATACAATGACATAGACATAAAAGCATGGGGTTTAACTTGTTCTAATTCAGTTCCCATTTTTCTTCTTCCCCCACCTTCCTCCCACCCTGTTTTGTCGTGTACCTAACAATACCATGTTCATGGACATAGTTACAAATGCTTGGTGTGTATCTTGTTTTAGCTCAGTTCATAGGATTTCTACTTCATATGTCTTCCTCCAATCCCCTATTCTTTTTAGATACACTGAAATTATAGGATAAACATTGACTTTTTTATAGGAGCATGTAGTATACCTTCTGCTAATTCAGTCCACAGTATTCCTTCTTCTCCCGTTCTACTGTACTGATCTTTCTGTTCTTTAATAATAGTTTTTTAAATAGTAACTTATTGACATATGTTGACAAAATTCACTGTACATTAAAATATTAAGTTAAGAAGATTAAGTCTGGGCGCTGGAGCGGTAGCTCAGAGGTTTTGGCGCTTGCCTGGAAAGCATGAGGACCCGGGTTCAAACCCAGCACCACGTACACAACTAAGTTTTGGAGCAACTAAGGCCATGTAAAAAATGAAATAAAGTTGTTTCTCTCTTTCTCTATCTCTCTGACTGTCCCTCTCTCTTTAAAAATAAAAATTTTACAAAAAGAAAATTAAGTCTGATTCCCTATTTGTATCTTTTTAATTTCCTTTTCTTGCTAATTGCCATGGCTAGACTTTCAAGGATTGTGTTGAACAGTAGTGCTGAAAATGGACATTCTTTCCTAGTTCCTATTTTTAGAGGAAATGCTTTTAATTTTTCTCCATTCAGAATTATGATGGCTTTGAAACTGTTGAACTTAGCCTTTACTATGTTGAGGTAAGTTCCTTCTCTCCTACATTTTGTAGTGTTTTGAACATGAATGGGTACTTGATTTTGTCAAATGCCTTTTCTGCATCTATTGAAATAATCATGTTATTCTTGTCTTTAAGTCTCTTTATGTGGTGAATTACATTTATTGATTTACATATATCAAACCAACCTTCCATCCCTGGGATGAATCCTACTTGGTCATTGTGTACTATCCTTTTAATATATTTTCATATGTGGTTATTCAGTATTTTATTAAAATTTTTGCATTTACGGTCAACAAGGATATTGGTCTGAAGTTTTCTTCCCTTGATTTGTCTTTGTCAAGTTTTGGTATCAAGGTAATACTGGTTTCATATAAAGAATTTGGCAGAGTTCCTTCCTTTTGCATTTCCTGGAATAATTAGAAAAGTACTGGTATTAGCTCTGGAAGAACTCAGCAGAGAATCCATCTGGTCCTGTGCTTTTCTTTGTTGGAATGCTTTTGCTGGCTGCTTCAATTTCATTAATAGATAATTTACCTGTTTAAGTTCTGTTTCCTCCTGGTTCAATTAGGAATTCATCAATATGTTCAAGGTTTTCTAGCTTATTGTAGTATAAATTTTCAAAACCTATTCTGATGAATCTTTGGACTTCAGAAGTAACTCTTGTGATGCTTCCTTGTTTATCCTAGATTTTACTAATATAGAATTTTTCTCTTTTTGTTAGTGTGGCTAATGGTTTATCAATTTTGTTTAACCTTTTGAAAAAACAACTTTTGTTTGATTTTTGATACTGTTTTCTTGATTTCACTTTCATTAATTTCAGCTCTAAACTTAGTTATTTTTTGTCTTCTACTGATGTTGATGCTAGTTCGTTCTTCTTTTTCTAGGGCCTTGTGATGAAGTGTTAGGTTATTGATTTTGTGTTTTTCTATTGTTTTAATGAATGAACTTAATTCTATGAACTTTTCTCTTTGAAATACCTTCATACAATCCCACAGATTTTGATATGTTTTACTATTCTCATTTATGTCCAGGTATTTTAAATTTTCTCTCCTGATTTCTTTTGTTATCCATTCATCATTCAAGAGTGCATTATTTAATCTCCATCTGTTTGAGTGGTTTCTATCTTTTATCTTATTTCTAGTTTCATTTCAGTATACTCTGAAAGAATGCAAGGCATTTTCTATATTTTTTATACTTCCTAAGATTTGCTTTGTACCCTAATTGTGATTTATTTTAGAGAATTTTCCAAGTGCTGCTGAAAGGAAAGTGTATTCAGATATTGATGGATGAAATATTCTAAAAATATCTGTTAGGTCCAAACTATTAATTGTGTTTTATTTCCATAGTGTCTGTACTTAGATTTTGTTCAGATGTTCTGTCCAGTAATGAAGAAGGCATTTTAAAGAGGCCCAGAATTATTGTACTGTGGTCAGTTTGGTTCTCAAATTATAGAAGAGTTTGTTTTATGTGTACCGATTTCTCATTATTTGGGGCATGTATATTTATGATCATTATATTCTGTTGCTGTATGATTCTGTTAAGTAGGTTGAAATAATCTTTTTGGTCTCCTGATAAATTTGGCTTGAAGTTCACTTTATCTGATATGAGAGTAGCAACACTTGCTTGTTTATGAGAATTATGTGCATGATATATTTTTCCTTATCCTTTCACCTTCAGCAGGCAATGTGTTGTTGGGTCTTGTTTCCTGTTTCAAAGTCTAATCAACCTATGCCTTTTGACTAAGGACTTTATACTATTTATATTCAATGATATTGTTGATAGTTGATTTTTATTTCCTGCAATTTTGATTTATATATAGTATTTAAATTGGTGTTGATTCTCTTTTGAATGATTATTTTTCTGTGTCTCCATTGGTTTTCATTTTTATTTTTCATTTCCTATTCATGAAATATTTTATAGAATATGTGTTGTAGTGCAGGATTTCTAGGTATGAATTCTTTTAGCTTTTGTTTATTATGGAAGGTTTTCATTTCACCTTCAAATTTGAAGTTTAACTTTGCTGGGTACAGTATCTTGGTTGGATTCCACTTTCATTCAGAATTTGGTAGATATTATTCCTAGCCCTCTTTGCTTTTAGGGTTTGTGTTGAGAAGTTAGTTGAGACAGGAATTGTTTTTCCTCTAAATGTGATTTATTGTTTCTCCTTTGCAATTTTTTAAGATTCTGTCCTTGTCTGTATGTTAGGCATTTTTGTAATAATGTGCCTTGGAGAGTCTCTGTTGGAATTTTGTGTATTTTGCATCTCTGTATACCTCTTGAATTTGAGTCTCCATTTCATTCTAAAGGTTTGGAAAATTTCTGATATTATTCTTTTGAAAAGCTTGTGCAACCCATTAGTCTGTGCCTCTGAAACTTCCTCCACCCCAGTGACTCTAATATTTGGTTTCTTGATGTTATTCCAGATTTCCTGAATACTTTTTCCATGGCCTCCAAACATCTTTTCTCTATGGTCTACTTTATTTTCAAGATTATGTACTTTGTCTTCAAGACCTGGAAATCTTTCTTCCAAGTAGTCTAATCTATTGGTGCTGTTTTCCATTGAATTTTTAATTTTGTTTTTTGACGCCTTCATTTTTGAAGATTTGTTTGATTCCTTTTCAAGATCTCTTCTTTTTAATGAAGTAGTGTTTCACTTCCTGTACTTCCTATTTGCATTCTTACCATACATCATCTTTTATCTCATAGAACAATTTGAGTATAAATTTTCTATATTCCTTCTCTGACAGTTCTTTACTGTGTTGTCATTGATATTAGTTATTGAGTCATAATGGGTAGTTTGAGATGCTTTGTTCTTTTGTTTTTTTCATATTATTTGTATGTCTACCCATATTTTAGTATTATTCTGATCTTATTTTAAGTGAGGGCTTACTTATTTTAAGTGAGGTGGATTTCTGGACACTTAATTTAATTCAGTGTATGACCTCTGTTGATCTCAATATCAGCCTGTCTTTAAGAGAAGCTATTGAGACCTATTTACTATAGTTTCTTTGGAGCCAAGGCTCATTCTATTCAACCTTGAGAGAACAAAATTTGTTGCAATTATTCCCTTAATTTCCTCCATTTCAATTAAATATCTATAATAAAATTCTGGAAGAGATTTAATGATTAATAGTTAAATTAGCAACTGTATCATTACCTTAAGTGGGTACTAGAAGGAGGAAGGGAGAAAGATTGAGTAAGTGGGAGAGGCAAAGTAGAAGATGGGAAGAAAGAGATTAGGAGAGAGAATGAGAGAGAGAGAGAGACAGAGAGAGAGAGAAATTAAGGTTAGTTATTTTGGATCAAGGTAAAAAGGGAAAAAAGAGAGGAGCTAATATAGTTTAATTTACAGTAAGGTAAAAAGGAATGTTAGGTGAGTAGTTTGTGCCTATTAAGGCTGGTATCGACTCCTTTCCTTTGGGTTCAATCTCCAGCACCACATATATAACTTAGTGGAAGAAAAACAAAAAACAAATGAAAAAATAAAATTGACTCCCTTTTCCTCTTTCACTCACTTTTTCTCTTAAAGAAATGTAACTTTAAATCCTTGGTTATTAATTTATCATCCATAAAAATAATAACATTTAATAATTTCAGATTTTTAAAGAATTCTCCAGCAATTATGGGGAAGATCAAAATGGAGTGACAGGCTGGGAGAACTAACTTCTTGCACAGAGATATGGAAAACTAGTGAACTATTTATGTGTCAGGAAACATGAACAAATAGTTTCTTTTAAAACACTCTAACTTAGCTAATCCATTGTATATTTGTGTGTGAACATCATTGATTGGAAAACTATTGTAGACTTGTAAATAAAGTGATCCAATTCTCAAAATTATAAGAATCTTAGTTGGCTTTCTCTCTAGAGTCTTATTTACTTATAATTGAGTGAAGAAAATTTTATATGAGTTAGAAGGAAATTTAGTGGTGGCTTGTACATATAATATGAAGCCTGATATTGCATTACCTATAAACAAAACGTAAATTGTAAAAAAAAATAAGATTTATTTCTTTTTCTTATCAACATAGTTAAAACCATTAAAGTAAGAAACAGATTGAACAGCAGCAAGAAGTCTGTAGCCCAAGGCTAATACACTTGTAGAGCAAAAGCTATTCTGAAGAGATCATCTTTTGTTTTAAGTCTGAATAGATGTTTACATGATATTTGCTGATTATTTCGAAGTGTTTTTGATGAGGGTATATTGAAAGAAAGAAAACGAGTTCTTTCACCCCTATATAAGTAAGGATGCTGCGTGAACCAACAAAACAGTAGTGTTGCTTGCAATGAGTGGTCCTAAGGCACTGTCAATGCCAAACCAAAGCAGGGTATAGACCTAGGTCAGCTGTAGTGGTTGTTTTTTTCAGCCTCAGTGTCATTTGTATTCAAATGTGTGATTCAGATGTGTGTTCATGCTTTTAGTTTCTGATCTGATTCATGCATGTGTAGTATACATTTGAATACAAGTATTATATATATTTGAACATTAGACACAAAATATACAATATAGGAAATGAATCATAAAATACTGCAGTTGCTAGAATTATTTACCAAACACTTAAAATGTGTCTAACAAATGTCTGGCACTGTTCTAATGATTACTCAAACAGTGATATTTCTAATCTTTTTAACAACTATTAAAGGTAGATGATATTGCAATCTCTGTTACTTACATGAGGAAACTGATGGCAATGTAGGAAATAAGTAGCAGAGTTGAAGCTTAAATATAGAATCTTGTTTCAGTGCCTGTACCTATAGTCACTGCTGCTGTGTTATCTTGCAAAGGATGGCACTTACTTCATCCCAGTTTAGTAATTTCACTATCCACTAGCAAGGTTAAATAAATTATACTGCTTGACAGAGACTTGAAAATCACTGATTATCCTTAGATGACAAATGTCAATCCCAGTGTTGACATATCTTATAAAAATTACCAATATTTTCCAAGTATTTATTATATGACAATTACTCTAGTATCTCTTTTCGTATAGTCTCTTCTTTATTACTTACCACAAATTTGTGAGATAGATGTTATCTCTACAAATTAAATCTACAAATTAAGACACTGATTCTTTGAGATGTTAACTTGCCAAAAGTTGTAAAGCTTAATGATTCTAGGGTGGAATTTACACACTAGGTCCCATACTGTAGAGTTGATAGGCCAGCATTACCTACTTTCAAATTGCCAGTCATGAAAAATTGATTTTTGAAGTTGTCCTAATATTACTAGAAAGTTTAACCAAGATGTACTCTCTAAAAATAAGTGTACAAAATATCATAATTAAACACAGAAAAGTTTTTATCTGTGATCAACAAGAATATTTTTCATATAAAAGCCACTTTAGTCTACCAAAAATAAGCCACTCTATTTGCTTCCACTGTTTTTGTATGTCCCATTATCTTCAGAAACAATAAATCACAGAAACAAAGCATCATAGAAGGAAAACAGTTAACTCTGTGGCTAATCCATCTTATGGAAATATCCAAAATGAAATTTCAGTATTTGATTATCTATGGAATATAATAGTTGTACTAGGTAGAGTGTGACTAAATTTACTCATATTGAGTATTCTTATTTTTCTATTATAAATGAGTTTTGAAACTATAGTCTTTAAATTGAGTCCTTGCTAAAACTTCAGACACTCATCAGTCTCTAGATTTGTCTGTTCTTTCACAGAAGTAATGATTACAGAACTCTCTTTCGCCCTTTGAGTGAATAACAACTGTACTCTTTCATTTCCTTATAAACTTGATCCTTGAGCAATCATAATGTATAATCCCATGTTTGCTTTCTAAATTAATGGCATTTTAAAGGTAAATTTTGGGGCTGGGAGTGTAGTTCGTGTTTAGTATGTATAAGGCCCAGGGTTCGATTCTCAGTACAAAAACAAAAAAGATAAACATGTGCTTCTATGAAGTGATAGCAACATTTATTTAGGGTATTTTTAGGTTATTTTTTGACTATTCAGTGGACGAAAAACTTAGCTGTTTTCCAAAGTCTTTTTTTTTGGTGGAAGGACAGAGTGCACCATGGAATCCAGTGTGTGTGTGTGTGTGTGTGTGCGCGCGCGTGCATGCTACCAAATTTGCCTGCATGTGCCAATACCATGACGCACAATTTCAATCTGTCTAAAACAGTTCATATGAGTCATTCCCAAACCATCATTCACATAAATCTTTTAACTGTCAGATGTCACCTCTTTGTTCCCATGCAACTTTAGCCCAAATATAGTTTGATCCTATTTATAGTCATCATTTCTTGTGAATGTGTCATTTTTTTCTCAGATTCGAAGAAATTATTTTGCTTCATATTTAGTAGAAACTTAATATATATTTTAATGAAAACTAAATGATTCTTTTAGCAATTTTCATAATATAACCTGGGAAAATTAAATCAAATAAACAATTACAAATTTTCAAGGATGGAAATACCTCACTTACAGCACTAAATTAAATAAATAGATGGATAATATTAATAGAGACAATGAAAAACCAAACTGCTTTTCTTACTCTCACACACAATGTAGCACAGAGTACTTCTATGGCAATATGTTTGGGATATTTTTCCATGCACAAGCAATTCTATCAGTGACACCAAATCTTCATCCTACTAAATCAATTAAATCCTGACCCCTTCTACCTGGAGAGAATGTCAGATCCCACAAGCTGAAGGCTGACTCCCTCAAAACATACTCCTACTTCACATGCTACCTGCACTTCTGACTGACAAGCTGTCCATTGGGGGCCTCACTTCCCTTTCTTTGGGTTGGCTTAACTTTCCAGGATAACTCACAGAACTCAGAGTTACTTTTACACACATTTCCCAGTGTATTATATAGAGTAGTACAAAGGATACGAAGGAATACCCTGAGTGAAAAGATGCATAGGGTAAGGTATGGGGGAAGAAAATGGAGTTTCCTTGATCTCTCCTGGGCATAGCATCCCCCAGGTACATGTATGTGTTCAGTATTCCAGAAACAGTGTGAATTGTGTCCTTTGGAATTTTATGTGTACTTTACATAGGCATGATAGATTAAACCATTGACCATCAAAAATGAATCCTGCCTTTCATCATCCCTTTGTGGCTCTAGTGTAGAGCTGAAAACCTCAATTCTCTGTTTATGCCTTGCTCTTTCTAGTGACCAGTCCACATCTGAAGCTTACCTAGAGATTCCCAGTCATCTGTCATCTCATTAGCAAAAAACATCCTGAAGATCACAAGGGTTTTTGGAGCTATGTGATAGGAAAGAAAAAAATATTTGACAGGGGCAAAGATCAAATACATAATTCTTATTTTATCAAAATATACAAATATGTAGTATGTATATATTATTTTAAACATATTGCATGTCAGGAAACAACAGAGTAATTTCTTGTTTTTATGTTTTGTTTTGGTTTTGATTTTTTGTGTTTTGGTACCAGGGATTGAACCAATGGTGCTTAACCACTTAGCCACATTCCTAGCCTTTTTTTTTTCTTTCTTACTTTTTATTTATTTAGTTTTATTTTGTTTTTGTTCACTTGATCTTTTATATATACATGACAATAGAATATACAATGTCATAATTATAAAAGCATGGAGTATAATTTGTTCAAATTCAGTCCCCAGTATTTCCCCTTCCTCTCATCCACCGTTCTCTTCCCTCTCTGTACTAATCTTTCTGTTACTTACTAAAAGTTATTTTAATTAGTGTCTTGTTGATGTACATGTTGATGAGATTCATTATGGTATGTTCATACATAAATTTAGGAAAATTGAGTCTGATTCATTCCTTCAATTTTTCCTATGTCATCCCTCCTCCCTCTGTTTCCTTCCTCTTTGTCTATTTCTATGATCTTTTCCTTATTTTTTATTTTGAGACAGGGTCTTGCTAAATTGCTTAGGGCCTCACCAAGTTGCTGAGGCTGGCTTTGAATATGAAATCCTCCTTCCCCACTCTCCTGAGCCCCTGGGGTTGCATATGTGTGCCATCACACCAAAATAGTTATTATTTCTTTTTTAATAAATAGAGAGGGACAGTGGGGGGTGGAGAGAATCAATTTTTTTAAATTTAGTTTTTCATGTGACTTTCGTTGCTTAGACACTGCATTGTGTGTGGTGCTGTGGTTGGAATCCTCATCTCCGCACATGGCACACAATCCGGTAACCACCAAGCCACTTTTCCAACCCCTAGTTATTGTTTTTTAATATGTAAGACTTTAGAGTTAGTTAGTAAAAAAAAAAAAATGGGCAAATTAGACTTAAATTTTCTTTTGTAATAAACTATTCCCAAAACCTTTAAATCTTTATGTTTACGCAAAATATCCCATACTTTGAGTTAGAACTTTCTAGTGGAAAATGTATTTTCTGCCAACTATGACAATCACTAATACATTTTTGTTTCCTAGGAGAAACTCTTTTACTTTCTTAAAATGTCTAGGGTAATATACTTTGTCTAGGTTCTGTGACAAACCTTGCCTATTTCAGGGAAGAGATGTGCCACGCTGCATTTCTGAAGTGCTGGTGATTGTAAGACCCTTTGGAATTCACCAAGCCTTACTCATCGTTAAAATGAAATAAGGATATGCATCAGAAGGCAGCAGGCCCTGAGGAGAGTAATGTGCAGTATAATGTAGCTCAGTTGCACTTCTTCAGGGTATTATACATGAAGTTCCGAAAGTAAACCCGGTGGAGAGTAGTGAGCCTTGCCAGTTTTTCAAAAATCATAGAAAATAAGTTCCTTCCCTCAACTATTCTGTAAAAACATAAAAAAGCATTTAAGAAAACAGGAATACTCTTCCCAGGTGAGTACATTAGGTCTCGGAATTCTGCAAATTGTTATGATGAAGGTATAGTTAAGCAAAAAGGGAGCTGCTTTGAATTTTTAAAAATCAAGTAGTAAGTGTGTAAGGCGTCTATTTGGGCTTAATATCTGATGGATGTGCATTAACACAAACTTGTAAATAGGTACATTGTTTCTGCCTGTCTTGATGCATTGAATTTTTAGAAAGGATTCAGCAAGGGTGTTTGATTTACTTTTTAGAGGGCATTTGTCAAAGTTCTTGACATGGAGTATATAAATAAACTTTAGAGCTCAAAACACCTAAAAGCCTGCAGAAAATTGTACATGCATGTATATTTTGTGAGTATTTATTACTTTTCTCAGACTTTGCAAGAGTCCTTGACTACAACAATTTTAGCCCTTGATTCTAGAAAATATTAAGAATATGCACATCATGGTTTAAACAATTTGCTAATAAATAATGTGTGCAACATCTCTAGGATCTTTACTACTTTTACTGAGTTTAACAGTTAACCTTCAGGACTCTATAATTTCTCAGTGTTCATAGCTTTTTATTTACTACCACAGCTTAAGATTCCACCAAGTGTTTACTGGCATCCTGAAATTTCTGTCTAAATACAGAAAAAAGACTAGTAGCCTGAGTCTAATTGGCCCTGAAACCTG
>PVKS010021457.1:0-35177 GCA_004027875.1 Aplodontia rufa | reverse complement strand
GCATCTTATTTTTCATAAGATAGTTGATATAAATTGTGATTTCTTGATTCTAGTTAAGTATTTTGAAATTTATACCATCTGAGAGGTTTTCTCTGACTCATCAATAATGTTTCTTTATTTCTGTTGGCATAGTGTAAATTTATAATGGTTATCTCTGACAAACTAAAGAAAATATAGACATTTTACTATAGGTTACTCAGTGTGTGAACAGGTAGGATAATGTAAATTGCTGTTGCTGTTTTTTTCTCTTGTACCTTATGATATTGACAAATATGGTTATTAGAATTACTTAAGGAAGATAATCCTTAGCAACTAAAATCATTTCTGATTAAAATATAATTATTTAACTGACCTTTTAAAAATAAACTGTACTCTATAAACCGTTTATTTTATAATTGCAAATGTAAGTACTTTTGAAATAATCCTGCTTTGAAGCTCAGCTTCCCTGTAAAATATAGGTTAGATTTAATACAACCACACATGTTTTAGAAACTCAGCCTAAAGAAAAAGTGTTCCTCCATTCTGTTCAACAAAAGGTTTAATTCAGTTCATGAAAACATTAAGTTCCTTTTACAATGACCATTTATGATATTTATCCCAACAGTTACATTCAGAACCTGCCATATGGTAACAAAAAGCTATTCAGCAAACACATAATGAAAAGGCTCCTGATCCTGGATTTTAATACCAACCTTATAATGTACTGAAGGGTAGGTTGTTTGTGGACTTTTATGAACTTTTTGTTTATTGGATTTGATTCAATAGTCTTTTTTATATGTTTGGATTGTTGAGTTAGAAGTGGTAGGGCTATTCACACAAGAGAGATTCATTTATTGCTGAATATAAATATCAAATAACATTGTATTTCAAAATATATAGAACCAACTTCTTCTGAGGAGGGGAAATCTCTAAACACAATATTCTTTAGCAAAATATCACTCAAGTACATGGAAGAGAGAGAATCAATTAGAAGATTTATCTGCATAAAATAATGCAGGATTCCTAGGACTAGTTACATATTAGAATTATAGTTTGAGCACTTTAGAAAATATGAATTCCATCTCTAGCTATTATGATTTACTAAATCATGGCCAGGGCTGGAACATCTATATTTCTAAATATATCTTCATAAAAAAATTAAAAAATATATCTTCATAATAATAGTATGCAGCTAGCCTTGAAAACTATTTAAATCCTATAATAGTATGAACTAATATATGCAGTATGACCTCTTTGCATATTATACAATTTTGAGATAAATGTGTCATTTCTCATGAGAGATTTACATGTACATGTTATAATAATACTAGACATTTGGTGAATTCTTCTTGTGGATTTTGACATGAGAGGGCATAGAGATACACAAATATTTGACCAATTGCATAATTTGAGAAGTGAAGTGTTTCTTAAGCCAAAAGGAAAAGCAGCAAGGCTAAATCTTGGAGAGTAATATTTAAAAAGTGGAACATATCACAGTCCTCTCCAAATAAATAAAAATGAAAAATGTCCATGTACTAAGCACCACTAGAACCTATGTATTTGCTACATTACATTGCAAAAGAGAATTAAAAGATGAAATTGAGTTTGCCAATCAGCAAACATTGAAATACATTATTTTTTCCTGGATTATTTAGGTGGACCCTATGTACTCACAAAGGTCTTTAAAGTGGGAGAGTGGGGAGAGAAAAGTTGAGAGTATGCAATGTGAAAAGAATTTGATTGGCTGTTGCTTATTTTGAAGATGGAGAAATGGGACCATGAGTCATAGAATGTGGGCAGAATCTAGAAACTGGAAAAGGCAAAGAAATTTATTCTTCTCTCCTACCTTGAGAAAGGAATGTGACTCCACAATCACTTTGATCTTAGTACCAAGACACATTGTGGATTTCTAACCTGTAAAACTGTGAAACAATAAATTTCTGATTAAATCACTGCATTTGTGTTCATTTGTTAAAAGCAAAATAGAGAACTAAAACCATAGATAACCAGAATGCTAGAGTGGGGATAAGTAAAACAAAGACTTTCAATGAGCAGCATGTATTCTAAGGAAAGCAGCAAGAAGAATCTGGGAGTGTGGTAATCTGGTACTGGAGTGTTCTCTATTTTAAGGAGAGAGTGCAAGTGTTCAAAGATTGTACAACATGCCAGTTAGACATTCTTTCTTTTCTGCCTTTCCTGTCCCTTTTAATCTTCCCTCCCTAATTCTTTTGTTCTTTCCTTCCTTGCTTCTTTCCTTCCTTTTCTTTCATTCTCTACCTACCAAGGAAATTTTAAATGGCTATTGATGTTCCTGCAATTTACTTCAAAAAAGGGATCTTGGATAGATGATGCATATTTTTGTGATCAGAAAGGGCATTCCCTACTGAAGAAACTGGCACTTCACTATACATTAAATTACATGAATTCAGTCAGTAAAAGTCACTTACTTTAATCTTACGGTAGATCCTTAACAAAAAATAAACTACTACATCTAAGGTTAGAATTTTATCTGTAAAGCAGTTGTATAACATTTTCTTGGTTTATTAAGACACAAATTCTGTGTGAAATACTAATACATTTTTTTACATATTTTGATGTTTTAAAACTCATTAGGATATTGACTTTAAATATGTATATAATACATTTACAATGAATCAAATATTCTTTACCTGTACCAAAATGCTCCTGATTTTATCTCTTTCAGCACTTACACATGTTTAATTTTCTCCATTTTTATTACAGTCTCAAACTACGTATATTCTATTTCAAATTAGGTTAGTAATGTCTGCATGGAAAAGGGACACATTTAATTTTGATGCCTCCTAAATGCTTGATAAGGATCCAGTTCTCCTTTATATGAATGTTCTTTATGTAATATCATTTAATTATATATTATCTAGATATTATTTGTATAGTATTTTTATTTGGAACCAAGTCATATTTAGCCCATATGTTTCCATTGACTCCTCCTAATAGCAGGTCAAGATTATACCACAGAATTAAAAAAAAATGATGAAAAAATGAGTTAACAATCTATGACTAGGGATAAATTCAGGTGAATTTTTTTTTATTTGACACATTTTTGGATTTGATGATTATTTTCTTCTTTCATAATCACAACACATCATCACTATATGATGATGAGAAACAGGAATTGCATTCATTTGATAAAGTCAGTTCGATATTTTACATTCTGATAATCCTAAAATTCTCTATTTCCATGTCAGATAAGTGCTTGTCATTGGCTACATTAACTGATTTTAGACTTATCTGATTTCCTTTCCTTTCCATTTAGTAGATTTATTCTTGTTCTGCAAAATTGTCAAAAATGGCTAAATTCAAGTAGAAAATGTCAGGATATGTGAAAGAAAGGACAACCATAATGGTGAATATCATTGTCTTTCTTCTAAAATTCTCTTCGATCATGTTATAGGCACCTATGTTGATGAGGCTGTAATAGTCTCTGAGAATGGAAAGAAGAGAAATAACTGTGTCTTGCCAATTGTGAAATGTGCTGCAATGAACTTAATAATGCACATTTTTTGTGAGATTTCATTTCCATTATACATATATTTACTAGTAGAATTGCTGGATCACATAGTAGTTCATTTTTAATTTTTTTGTAGAACCTCTATACTGTTTTCCATATTGGCTATAATAATTTACATTCCAACCAAAAATGTTTGTTTTACCTTTTTTTTACATATGAGAAGGAAGGAACATTATCATTTATGACAAAATGAACGAAATTGAAGAGCATTATGCTAAATCAACTGTTGCACAAATATATACTATGTGGCTTCACTTAAAATTGGAATCAAAATAAGACAAATTAACAGAAAAAGAATAGAATGGTAGTTGCCAGGGGCTAGAGTTGATAGGGAGATACTGACCAAAAATCTAAATCCTTAAATACTAGATGAACAGTAGCATGTGTTAATATTGTATTGTAAATTTAATTTACTATGACAATATATCTTAAATGTTGACACATATATATGCAAAAGTGAATAGGTGATGGGATGGCCATGTTAAATAACTTGACTAAGGTGAGTGTTTTAAAATGCATACATATTTTGAAAGATTATGCTGTATTCCTTAATTATAGATTATTTAATTTGTTGATTATACCTCAATAAACCTGGGAAAAGTGAAAGTAAAGAGAATCAGTAACTATTCCAATGTTTCTCCATTGACTATTTTATGTACCTGACTGTTCATTTTATTGTCTCTAAGAAAGACATTCTTGAAACTTTCAGTCATCATTAGCTGAATTTTAGAATTTATTCATAAATCTGCCAATATGCTTCTTCTCCCTTCTTCTTTATCCATATAGTTTTCTCTTAAATTCCATCACACTATCATTATTAAATTAAGAAGATATAAGCATTTTCTCTAGAGCCTATATCATTTCATTTCATTAAATGGTTCCTTTCTATCAGTGATGAATATGAGCAGATCCTGTCCGTTCCGCTTCATGGTCCTCACAGAGTTTGAGAGGAAAAAATGTTCATCAGGTCAAATCAATGTTTTTCATATTATTTGCTATTAGTGTAAAGTTTTCCTAAGATTATAATAAATAACTTCCCTTTAGCTCTTTATTATCACTCATTTATATTTTTTTCTCATTCCCTCTTTTAGCTTGTATATACTAAATGCCACCTAATTTTTAATCATTGAAATTTTTTGCTCTCTCCTTTGGTATGAGAAGAGACATTTTCCTCTTTTGATGGTGTAAGATAAGATGACTTATTTTTAGTCAAATATGTAAAATAGCTCAAATTGGTACATATTTCCTAAACTAAAAATAAATATTTATTTTTCTTTGTTTGCTAGTTTGTGGATAGGCCTAAAGGCATTGAGCACATTTTTATAAATGAAAATTATATCTGTAGAATGTTGAGAAGAGACTAGACTATTGCTAACCATACCACAAACATCTGGTGGGAGGGGTATTTTTTTCTTTAATGTAGGCTTTATCTATATTGTTACTTTAAATACATTTATGATTATACAATAACTCAATTCTTTAATACAATATATTAAAGTGAAAATAATTTACATTTCTACATGATAATTTGTTTATTCTAATATTTTACTGCATGCCATGATATTAAACTTTCTTAACCAAAGCATTAGCCTTTTTCAAAACATTTTATACAGATTAATAAAATAAAATACTGCCACTCAATGAAAAATGTGCAAAAATACTATCTAATTTTTTAGGCTTAGTGTCAACTTCCACCCTCAGGTGACAGGGCTTTCTCAGTGTCTCACTTTTATTTACATTTTTAACTTATTGGTTCTTTTTTTTAGGTACACACATCACAAAATTGTACAATGGCATAATTATAAAAGCATAAAGTTTGTCTTGTTCTAATTCAGTCTCCAGCTTTTTCCTTTTCCTCTTTTCCTCCCACCCCCATTTCTGTTTTGTTATACATCAATATGATATACAGTGACATACTTAACAAAAGCTTGGAGATTTCCTTGTTTTTAACACAGTTCCTAATATTTCTGCTTCTCTCTTCCTCTAATCCACTTTTCTTTTCATATATACTTGACAATAGGATAAACATTAACATTTAATAAAAGCTTGCGTTATAACTTATTCTAATTCAGACACCAGTATTTTCCACCTCCGTCCCTACTATGCCGTGCTTTTTCCTCTACTCTACTGGTCTTCCTGATATTTGGTAATAGTTCTTTTTTTTAATTTAGTGACTCACTGATATATATATATATATTGAAGTGATTCATTATGATATGTTCATATATGAACATTAGAAAGTTAAATCTGATTCCTTCCACAAACTTTTAAAATTTCATTCCTCCTTCCTCTCTTTCCTTCTCTCTTGCCCATTCCTCTGTTCTTTTATTTATTTTAGCTTCCACATATCAGAAATAATATTCAACTTTTGGTTTTTTAGACTGGCTTATTTCACTTAGCATGATATATTCCAATTCAATCCATTTGACAGTAAATGATATTGTCATACTTCTTAACAGCCAAATAATACCCCATTGTGTGTATATGCCACATTTTCTGTATTCACCCGTCAGTTGAAGGACACTTTGGTTGGTTCCATAGCTTAGCTGTTGTGAATTGTGCTGCTATGGATATTGATGTGACTGTTTCACTTTAGTATGCTGATTTTGTGTAGTTTGGATATACACCAAGGGGTGGGACACCTGGGTCGAATAATAGATCCATTTCTAGTTTTTTGAGGAATCCCCATCTGTTTTCCAGAGTAGTTGTACCAGTTTGCAATCCCACCAAAAATTTATAAGTGTACATTTTACCTTGCATCATCACCAACATTTATTGTTGTTTGTATTCCTGATTATTGCCATTCTAACTGGAGTGAGATGAAATATCAGTGTAGTTTTAATTAGAATTTCTCTAATTACTAGAGATATTGAACATTTTTTCATGTATTTATTGACCATTTGTATTTATTCATTTGAGAAATGTCTGTTTTTTATTGAGTTATTTGTTTTTTTGGTTCTTTATATATATACTGGATATTAATATCCCGTCTGAGGTACAAGAGGCAAAGATTTTTTTCCCATTCTCTAGGTTCTCTCTTCACACTCTTAATTGTTTACTTTGCTATGAGGAAGCTTTTCAATTTGATGCCATTCCATTTATTGATTTTTTCTTTTACTTCTTGTGCTTTGGGGGTCTTGTTAATAAAGTTAGTTTCTGAGCCAACATGATGGGGTATTGGGCCTACCTTTCTTCTCATAGGTTCAGGTTTTCTGGTCTAATTCCTAGGTCTTTGATTCACTTTGAGTTGAGTTTTGTGCAGGGTGAGAGAGAGAGATTGAGTTTCATTTTACTATATATGGATTTCCAGTTTTTCCAGCACTATTCATTAAAGAGACTGTCTTTTCCCAAACTTATGTTTTTGTCTCCTTTGTCAAGTATGAGGTAACTGTATCATGTGGATTTGTCTCTGTGTCTTTGATTCTATTCCTTCAGACTTCACATCTGTTTGGGTGCCAATATCACACTATTTTTCTTACTTTATCTCTGTAGTAAAATTTGAAATCTAATATTCTGATGTATCCAGCTTCACTCTTATTGCTAAAGAGTGCTTTGGCTATTCTGCACCTCTTATTTTTTTTTTTAAGAAAGAGGGGACAGTGAGAGAGAAAGAGACAGAGAGAATCAATTTTTATTCCGTTTTTCACATGGCTTTTGTTGCTCTGAGAATTCGTTGTGTACGTGGTGCTGGAGTTTGAATTTGTGTACAAGCACTTGCCAGGCAAGCACCGTAACCACTGAGCCATCCTCCAGCCCCACACCTCTTATTTTTTGAAATGAATTTCACCACTGTTTTTTACAATTTTGTAAAGAACATTTTTGAAATTTTATTGGGAATTGAGTTGAATTTGTGGAGAGTTTTAGGTAATGTATCCATTGTGATAATGTTGCTTCTTTCTATCCAAGAATATGGGATATCTTTTCATCTTCTAAGGTCTTCTACAAGTTCTTTCATTAGTGTTCCATTAAGGTCTTCTACAAGTTCTTTCATTAGTGTTCCATAAATTCATTAAAGACATCTTCACCATTTTTGTTAGATTGATTCCCAAGTATTAGTTTAAGCTATTGGGAATGGAAAAGTTTTTCTAATTTCTTTCTCAGTGAATTTATCATTGTAATAAAAGGAATGTGATTGATTTGTGTATGTTGACATTCTATCCTGCTACATTGCTGAGTTCATTTATGAGATTTAGAAGTCTTCTGGTAGAGTTTTTTCATCTTCTATATTTATAATCATGTCATTAGCAAACAGGGATAATTTGAGCTCTTCTTTGCCTCTTTGCATCCTTTTAATTTCCTTCTCTTGTTTAATTGCTCTGGCTAGAGTTTCAAGGATTATGTTGAATAGAAGTTGTGAAAGTGCACACCGATGTCTAGTTCCTGATTTTAGAGGAAATGCTTTCAAATTTTTCTCCATTCAGAATAATATTTGCCTTGGGTTTATCATAGGAGGCCTTTATTACCTTGAGGTAAGTTTCTTCTATCTCTAGTTTTACTGGTGTTTAAAACATGAATGAGTGCTATACCTTGTCAAATGTTTTTCCTGCATTTATTGAATAATCATGTGATTCTTGTTTTGAAGTCTATTTATGTGTAAATTACATTTATTGATATGTGTATATTGAATAACTTGCATCTCTAGAATGAATCCTAGTTGGTCATGGTGTACTCTCTTTTTAATGTATTTTTGTATGTGGTTTGCTATTATTTTATCAAGAATTTTTGCATCTGTGTTTATCCTTCCATTATGATATGACAGAATGTATTATCTATATATTTTGTATTTGCTAATATTTGTTTTGTGCACTAGAATTTGATCTATTTTAGAGAATGTTCCATATGCTGTTGAGAAGAAAGTGTGCTAAGATATTGATGGATGAAATATTCTAAAAAATACCGTTAGGTCCAAAGTATTAATTGTATGGTTTGTTTCTACTGTGCCTTTCCTTATCTACCAGTGATAAAAGGGGAATATTAGAGTCACCCACAATTATTGTATTGTGGTCTATTTGGCTCTTGAAATTGAGAAGTGTTTGTTTGATTATACAGATGCACTATCATTTGGTGCATGTATATTTGTGATAGTTATATCCTGTTACTCTTTGATTCCCTTGAGTAGTATGAAGTGATCTTTAACTCTACTGGTTAATTTTGTCTTGAAGTTCACTTTATCTGATGTGAGAATGGTAACATCTGCATTTTTATGAGAATTATGTGCATGGTATGACAGACTGTATATGTCTTTGCCTCTCAGGTGTATCTCTTGCAGGAAGCACAATTTTGGGTCTTGTTTTTTAATTGAAACTGCCAACTTATGTCTCCTTTTTAAAAGAGAGGTAGAGGGAGAGAGAGAGAGAGAGAGAGAGAGAAAGATAGAGAGAGAGAGAATCACCTTTATTTTGTTTTTCATTGGGATTTGTTGCTCTGACACTTAGTTATGTAGTGCTGTGGTTTGAACCTGGGTCCTCACACATGGCAGACACGCTTGATACCACTGAGCCACCACTCCAGCCCCCAAACTATTTCTTTTGATTGAAGATTTTGGACCATTGACACTCAATGATACTATTGAGAGATGACATTTATTTCCTTCCATTTTGATTTTTTCCAGTGTTTAAATTGGTGTTGATTCTCTTTTGAATGGTTGTCTCAGTTTAATGTCTCCTATTTTCTTCACTTTTATTTTTCATTTCTCCTTCATGAATATCTTATTGGTTATATTTTATAGTTCAGGCTTTCTAATTATGAATTCTTTTATCTTTTATTTATCATGGAATTCTTTAAATTTCATCTTCAAATTTGTAGCTTGATTGTGCTGTGTATAATATTCTTGGTTGGCATACATTTTCTTTCAAAGATTCGCATATATTATTCTAAGTCCTTCTTGCTTTGAGGGTTTGGGTTGAGAAGTCAGTTGAGAAATGAATTGGTTTTCCTCTATAAATGATGTGTCATTTCTCTCTTGCATCTTTTAAGTTTCTGTCTTTGTTCTGTATGCTAGGCATTTTCATAATAATGTGTCTTGGAATGGATCTGTCTGTTGTGATTTGGTATCTTTGGAGTTTTATAAGCCACCTGAATTTTAGTTTCCATTTTGTTCTTAAGGAATGCAAAATTTTCCAATTTCATTGAAAAGTTTGGGCAATCCATTACTTTGTGCCTCTGGACCTTCTTCCAACCAAATGATTCTAAAATTTAATCACTAGATGTTATCCCAGATTTATTGACTATTCTGTTCATAGTCTCTTAACTTCTTTTCTCTATGATGTAGTTTATTTTCCAGATTATATTCTTTGTCTTTGAGACCTGAAACTCTTTCTTCCAAGTGGTCTAATCTATTGGTGATACTTTCCATTGAATTTCTAATTTAGTTTACTGATTCCTTCATTTTGAGGATTTCCATTTGATTTTTTCAGGATCTCTTTTTTTGAAGCTATCTTTCGCTTCCTGTGTTTTCTCTCTTAATTCCTCCCTTACATTGTCTTATAGCTCACTGAACAGTTTAAGTATGAATTTTCTGAATTCCTTCTTTGGTTTTTCTCCCACTGTGGTATCATTGATGTCTGCTTTTAAAGCATTATGGGTAGTTTGTGGAGAGGACTGGTTCACTTGTTTTTTCTTATTGTTTGTATGTCTACCCATCTTTGAGGTATTTTCTGATTTATTCTTTTAGATGAGGGTTTACTTTTTCATCTTCTTTTTTTCTTGCACACCCTGGATTGGGTGGATGTTCTGACACTTTTATTTTAATTCAATGTATGACCTCTGCTGGTCTCAATATCAGCCCCTGAATCTTAAACCTGTGAACTTTTAGTGACCCTGTAGGTTACCAGCATCTCACAGAATAAGGATGAATAAACAATTGCATTAACCAGTGCATACAATATACAGCAGTAAACTTATAACCAGGCTCCTACCATGATATGTACAAAGTTGATTGCTGCAAAAAGCAGAAATACAATGATCAACACTTATTATCAGCAATGACTGTATACAAGCAATAATTATATCTGTTATTAAAACACTGCAGTTGTGTACTAAGGCCTTTACAGCTTTGCTGTTGGGAGTAGAGTTATGAAAACTTATTGGTGCTACATGATGATAAATACACAATTAAATAAGAGAAAATATAGTGTAATAGGAAGGTAGAAAAGAGCTTACAATTTCCTAGGGTGAATAGAGAATGTACCAAAGAAATGTAGGATGTGATAGTTATAACAAAGGAGTGGTAATGATGGAATTGACATAATTCAGGAAGGATGAAGAAAGAGCAATAGGGTTTGGTTTTTATCTGGAGGAAATGAGAATGGGAAAGCAAGAGAAACAGACAATGGGAAGAGAATACCAAACAAATCAAGGTATAATAATAAATCCTATCCTCAGAAGACAGGGCAGGGGAAAATAGCTATATTTTTTAAAAAAGAAAAAAAGATGGTGAGTTGCAAGAAGACTGCTTCTTGTTGGGCTCCATGGACAGATGAAAAAACTCCAGGACAGCTCCATTGCTGTGAGATGCATTTTGGGGAAAATGATCAGCACAACACAGCGCTAGTTAGGGGAGATTTTTGGAGGATCAGAGATTTGGGTGCAGCAAGTGGAAAAGATGGATTATATCCATCCCAGCTGGGAAATGGTAACTGCACTGTGATTGCCATTGCTCCCAATCAACAAAAAAGTGGAGGAGGAGCTGAACCATAATGTGAGATCTGATCTGCCATACATAAGGTGAGTTCTATAAAGAACCATGCATTGGGTTCAACTAGAGACATTGCTACTGCACCTCCACTGTGTAATGAGAGAACAGTTTTGCTCAGCTGCCTGCAAAGTGAAAATTGGGAGTCTTTTGTAACAGACTGCCCAGTAGGAGTGAGTCAGCAGTTCAGAGTAGGCTACTCTGTAATTGCACCAGGAACAAGCCACAGTTCAGAGGTTGAATCTGGAAGAGGAGGCATGGGACAGGTATAGTCCTCAATTAACTAAGGGGGATTTGGGTTTGTGGAGTATAGGGGAGCCTCGTTCAGCCCTGTCCACCCCCACCCCCAGCTGGAAGGCTCATGTAATAAGCTAAGGTGGGACAGGAGCATTAAAAGACATCAGCCTGAACTCCAAAATCCTGGAGGGATCGGGAATGCGATTAGCAGAGGGACCATTGAAACCATTTCAACCCTCCGTGCATAAAAGCTTTAAGACTCCTGAGTTTCAGATTCCCAGGGAGGCTGGCAAACAGTCCTCAGGGCATTCCTTAATCTGATATTTCAAATCTCCACCCAGAAAGCCCAGGAGTCTGAGGACATCCAGTCTTCTACTTGAGATCACACAATTCCAGACTGAGAGACTCTGCTAACAAAACTCAGGTGGATTGTGAACATCTGCTCCCAATGTGTAGAGAGACAACCTTAATGATCATTAAGAATTTTTTTATTTCATGTTTTTGATGTGTATTTTAGTCCAACTAGAGAAGGTGTTTGGTTCATTAACATAGAAAAATATTAACTTTCTTTTCTCCTTTTTTTTTTTTTGTTGTTGTTATGGTGGGGTTTTTGTTGTTGTTGTTGTTGTTGTTGTTTTTTTCTTCATTTTGTTTTTGTCAGGGTTTTTTCAGTTGTCTTTTCCTATTTTTTAAATTTTTTTTCTTCTTCCCTCTTTTCCCCTTTTGTTTCTTCTGTCTATACTCCCTTCATTTCTGATAATTTTCTTCAATGTAAATATCTATCCTTGTCCTGACTGCTGAGGGGTGGGATTTTGTTTAGTTCTTTTAGTATTTGAATTGTATTGTGCCCCACCTGCAAAAATTTCCTGTGCTTGCTTCTACTCTTTCTTGTGTTATCATCCAAATCCCAATAATATCTCTTTAACCCTTCATCTATTGTGCTCTTTCTCTTCTTCCTCCAGATATTTTTTCTCCAGCAAATCCTTCACCTCCCCTACTTTCTGTTCACACTTAGATAATACAACCTCGTTTCTAGCTTCCTCTTACATTCCTCTCTCTCAGACCTCTAATTAGTTTATACTATTTGACCCCCGATCATTAATGCTGTGTAACCATTACTGCCATGAATGGCAAACTCATTATCTATTGAATGCTTTAAAGCCTAACATAGGTGATAGTAAATACTATTGTCACCATAATGGAACTTAACATTGTGATATAGTTTGTACTAAGTACCAATTTAATACTGTTTATTGCATGCATTTGTCATTCATATTGATGATCTCCTATTAGCTCCTGAGGAACTAGAAATCTATAGGGACACTAACAGTTCACAGATTTAGGATTTGACTTATGAAGTCAACTTCCCTGACAACATCCCAAATCAAGTAAGGGACAGGACAAAACTCCCAATCCAACAGCAAAGACCCAAAGAATAACAACCATATAGAGATCTCAGGCCAAGAATTTGTTTCAATTTAAGCAGTGAGAAGCTAGAGTATACCCAACACCACATCCATATGTGTCCAGAGCTTTGTTCCCACCTCAGCAGGTGCACTGGACACCTCCAAGAACACCTCACCCAGACACTACCCAGCTGTCACACACACACCTGCTGGGTCCAGATATATTAGGCTCATTCCACCACCAAGGATTCCAGATCCCAGCACAGCACATAAGTTGGTCCATTCTGGCCTTCTCCTCACCTCTGAGACACCTAGGACTTAGTGACACACACCTACCACTTAGCATCAACAATGCAGTGGGCTGCCCAGCAACCCCACTAGGTACCAAGTCCAAGTCCTGGAACCTAGATTTGAAAGTTGCAACAAAACAAGGTTCCAGGCACTAGTAGCTCCCTGAAAGAGTGTGGTCATCAGAGATGTGGTGTTTGACCCAACCCTTGACTTGTAAGGAAAAAGAACCCACAGACTTGCCTTGCTTCCACAAAAGGAACCCCAATTCAACGATCCAGAAGAAGCTTTTCAAAGATGAAGAATCAAACTAGAAGAGGTTCATCTCAAATCAAGAACTCCCCTAGCAAGGAGCCCATGTTCAGGGAGTGGGATGAAAATCTAGAACAATTTATCAGTGATCTGGTGACTAAAAGGAACAACAAACTGAAAGAAGATTTAATGAAGGGACTAAGGAAGAAAAGTCAAGAATTGAGAAACTCTATTATCAAAGAAATAGACATCCTCAAAAATAGAGTAACAGAGCTAAAATCTGCAGTTAATTATATGAGAGAAATCATGGAAAAACTTAATAATAGACTAACTTCGTAGAAAATAGAACCTCAGCTATTGAAGAAATAACTTCTGACAATGAAGATAGGCTGAGCAAGCTTGAGTGCATGGTTGATGGAAAAACAAAATAAAAAAACTCACAGAACATAAACAGAATTTTCAAAATAACTGGGATGAAACTAGAGGAAGCAATATAAGAATAATTGGGATGCAGGAAGAAATTGAAAAGCAAACAAATTGTATAAGGCACATTCTCCAGGAAATAGGTAAAGAAAAATTTTCCCATATAAAAATAGTCAGAAATGCTCATCTAGGACGCTTATAGCACACCCAATAGGCCTAATCAAATGAGAAACTCACCAAGATACATCATTTTCAAAATGTACAACAGTGAAAACAGGGAAGGAATATTAAAAGTTACAAGGGAGAAATGCCAAATCAAAATCAGAAGCAAACCAATAAAAAAATACCTCTGACTTTTAGCTCAGGCTCTGGAAGCAAGAAGATCATGGTAGGAGATCTTTCATTGTCAGAATGAGCACAACATACAGCCAAGAATACTATACCCAGGGAAACTAAGATTCAAGTTTGAGTGAGAAATAAAAACAAAAAGAGGAAATTCAAAAAAGGTACATCCTACCAGTAACCAACTAAGACAGCAAAGACCCTACTAATAAAACACAATGACTATGAACCACAACCACACAACTATTCTAATATAGAATGTGAATGGTCTCAATGAACCACTCAAAAGACACAGATTAGCAGAATGGATTAAAAACCAAAATCCAACAATATACTTCATACAAGAGATCCACTTTATAGCCAATGACATACACAGATTGAGGGTAAAAGGATGGAAAACAATCGACCATAAGTACGGCCCAAGAAAGCAAGTTTGTGTTGCAATGCTTATATGTGAGAAAGTAAATTTCAAACATAAATTAATCAGAAGACATAAAGAAGGCCACTACATATCCATAAAGGAAAGATCACAACAGAAAGATATAAATGTGGTAAACATATATTCTCCAAACAACAATGCTCCCAACTATGTGAGTAAATTACTCCACGACATAAAACCCCTTGTAGACCTAAACACAATAATACTGGGAGACTTCAACACTCCTCTGTCACCAATAGACAGATCATCAAAGCAAAAAAAAAAAAAAAAAAAAAAAAAAAAAAAAAAAAAAAAAAAAAAAAAAAAAAAAAAAACACACACACACACACAAACCAGAAATTGCCAGCCTAAACAACTCCATAAATTAAATGGACTTAACAGACATCTATAGAATTTTCAAAATAGCTGAATACAATTTCTTCTCAGCAGCACATGATGGATCCTTCTCCAAAATAGATAATATTCTAGTTCACAAAGGAAATCTCAACAAACATAAAAAGTAGATATTATTCCATGTATCCTATAAGACCATAACTCCATAATACTAGCAGTTAATAAGAAAAATCAAAACATAAAACACACATATACATGGAGACTGAATGATATCCTATTAAATGAAGAATAGATCCAAGAAAACATGAGAGCAGAAATCAAGAAATTCTTGGAAGAGAATGAGAATGAAGACACAGCATATTGAATCCTCTGGGACAGCATGAAAGCATTCTTAAGGGGAAAATTTATTGCACTGAGTGCCCACATTAGAAATGAGGAGAGAACCAAAATAAATAAGCTTATGCTCCACCTCAAATTCCTACAAAAGGAAGAAGACAGCAAATAATCAAGATCAGAGCTGAAATCAATGAAATTGAATACAAAAACCAAAAAAAGGAATTGGTGAAACAAAGATCTAGTACTTTCAAAAAAATAAATAAAATTGTTAGACCCCAAGCCAATCTCATTAAAAGAAGAAGTGGAATGAGGCAAATCAATAAAATCACCAATGAAAAGGGAGTGATCATCACAGACTCCATGGATATTCAACTAATTATAAGAACATATTTTGAAAACTATACTCCTCTAAATGAGATAATCTGGAAGACATGGACAAATTTCTAGACACATAAACATCCCTAAATTGATGCAGGGTGATATTGAAATTTAAACAGCTCGATAATGAACTGAAATCCATGTAGCAATTAAAAGCCTACCAAAGAAGAAAAGCCCAGGACCTGATGGATTCCCTGCTGAATTTTACCAGGTCTATAAGGAGGAGCTAACACCTCTCATTACTAAGCTATTCCAAGAAACTGAAAAGAAAGGAACTCTCCCAAATACTTTTTATGAGGCAACCATAACTCTGATACCAAAATCCAACAAAGACACATCAAAAATAAAAAAAGAAAATTACAGATCAATATCCCTAATGAACATAGACACAAAATCCTTAATAAAATCCTAGCAAACTGTATTCAAAAACACATCAAGCAGATAATTCATCATGATCAAATGGGCTTCATTCCAGCAATGCAAGGCTGGTCTAACATATGCAAATCAATAAATGTAATTCATCAGTTAAAGAGAATTAAGGACAAAAATCATATGATCATCTCAATTGATGCAGAAAAAGACTGATAAAATTCAACACCCACACCCATTTATGCTCAAAACTCTAGATGAAATAGGGATCAAAGGAACTTATTTTCACTATGTAAAACTATATGACAAATCCTTAGCTGGTATAATATTAAAGCAAGAAAGGATGAAAGCATTTCCACTAAACTCAGAAATAAGACAAATTGTCCACTCTCACCACTTTTATTCAATGTGGTGAGAGTTCTTGAGACCCTGGCTGGAGCAATCAGGCAAGAAAAGGAAATCAATGGATAAGAATAGGAAGAGAGAAAGGCAAACTGTCCCTGTTTGCTGATGACATGATCCTATAGCTGGAAGATCCAAAAATTGCTTGAGCTTATTAACAGATTTAGCAAAGTTGCATGCTACAGGATCAATACCCACAAATCATTAGTTTTCCTATACACTAACAATAACATGGCAGAATAAATCAGGAAATCAGTCCCTCTCACAATATCCTCAAAATGAATAAAATACTTGGAAATTAATCTAGCAAGGGAAGTACAAGACCTCTACAACAAAAATTATCTGACCTTGAACAAAGAAATCCAAAAAGACCAGAGAAGATGTAAAGATGTCCCATGCTCTTGGTTAGGCAAATTGAATTCAATTAAAATGGCCATTCTGCCAAAAGCATTATATAAATTCAATGCAATCCCAATGAAGATACCAATGTCATCCTTCACAGATATAGAAAAAGCATTTCTCAGAGAGTCAAGGGTTGAACATTTTCACTCATTTGTGGAGGTTTAAGCTAAACCCAGGCCTGTGTGAAAGGTAGTCATTTTCATGTATTAGACCAAAAAGGTATAGCAACCTAAACTCTAGAGCAATTATAGATACATGGGGGGTGAAGGCAGATGGGAGAGGGGAAAGGGAGGGAGAAGAGGGAGGGATCTAAAGGGTAATTCTGGTTTAAGAATATATGTATATCATATTGTTACTTTATATGCATTTATGATTGTGCAATAACTCAATTCCTTAGTAAAAAAAGAAAAAGTTGCTGAGAATGGAAAAAAAAAACCCCAGTAAATAAATAAATATCTAGACATATATAAATATATATTCCATATATGTGGATTTTATGTATACACATACATAACCACTCAGAACAAAAAAAAACACCTATGGCCTTAAACCAAATAGAACAAATACAAGAAAAGGGTACATGGAATGAGAAAGAGGATGGAGGCTAAACCAGTAACATAAATAAACATATTGATGAACGACTGAGGACTTTTATCCACTGAGTTGCAGGGCAATCGATGAGAATAAATGTTTATTTTGTATCCCCACTGTAACACCTTCTGTTTCTTCTTGAGTGGCCTTGGGGGCAAGAGATGATGACTCTTCCCTCTTTATTCACACTGTTTATCCAGTTGTTAGTTTGAGATCAGGGTGATGTGAAGTAGTCAGCTGAGACCAGTCTGCATTCCCAACATGGGGTTGCCCAGTGTTATGGGTGGAGACCTGATGGATGGAGCTTGGATGTAATAGGGGCTCTTGATATTTTGTGGGAGATGTCTGCTGTAGCGTGGACATGCCAGATCACCCCCTATATCCATCTGTTTTCTATCTCCGCAGACAATCTGATTCCCAAGAATCACCTTAAGTCTCTGATGATGAGGTGGGGAGTCAGTAATTCCTCAGCTTTTCAAACCCCCCCCCAAAAAGGAGTTCCTACAGACCTTTTGGACTTAATCCCTGTATATCACAGCCTGCTTGTTCAAGTTCCCAACCCACCCTAACTGTCAACATGAATCACCAGGTTCAATGGGGCCATTATGCTAGGCTCACCTATGCTTTTCCAACTTGAATCTGCCTGAGTGAGATATTGTCTCCGCCAGTTCATGGTGTCATCCCCTGTTGCACTGCAGGTGACTGGAGCATGCTGTTTCTGCTCAGGTCTCTCAGCTACTGAGTCTGTGGGACCATATAAAGATGGCTGTCAGCTCAGCTCTCAGTAGATAGCTGTGGAGGGCAGGGACTTTTCATGAATGGGTGTACCGAGCAGCCTCTCATTCTGCCAAGAACAGAGGTGTCACTGATCCCAAAGGATTCTATTGGATCTGTTTCTTCCTTCTTCCTTTTTTTTCTTTTTTTATTTTTTTGTGATTTCCCTGAAGTTTCTCCCTACACACTGGTGCTAGGGCTGCTACTAGAGCAGCTATCTCCACTTCAGGAACTGCCCTTTCAGGCTGGGGCTCCCTCTATTTGGGCCAATGTATTCCTATTTCTGAGATTCTAAGATCCTCTAACTGTCCAATATTTAGTTCAACTAAATCTGTTCTTTACACACCTTGTAAAGTAATAAAATTCCTGTAGTATTAGAAGAGCAGTTAGGGATGCTGGCTGTTTCTATCTGCCATCTTTCACTGACTGGGTGACTCCACTATTTGGTACTTTTAAATATGTCTGAAATGTTGATTTTATACAATTTTTAATCCCTTAAAATTAAAAGACTGGATAAAATACTGGATAAAATATGTTTCTTCTCTCTCTCTTTTTTTTAAGAAAGAGGGACAGTGAGAGAGAGAGAGAGAGAGAAAGAATCCATTTTATTAGTTTTTCATATGACTTTCATTGCTTTGACACTTAGTTGTATATGTGGTGCTGGGTTTGAATTGCATTCTTGCACATACCAGGCATATGCAATAACCTCTGAACCACTGCTTTAGCCCTAAAATATGTATCTTTTAATAATTTTTAAAGTTATTGTATATTTCTAGCCAAATATTTTGAATTTCCAATTAAAATTTTATTTGATTTAGAAAGAAAAAAAACTAAGTCATTTGTCTTTTAAGCTTTTCAATTATTGGAAAAACATAAGAGTCTAAAAATGTCATAGGCCATAAGGCTAAAACATAATGCAATTTATTTATTGTCACATTTTTCTTTTCTTTTTTTCTGCTGAAATGATACCTCAAACCCTATTTCAAGTGATTTTTTTAAGTAAATTGTTCATGTTGGTGCAGATACTTTACAAATCATCAAAAATGTTTAGGATTATCAATTCCTTAAAGCAATATTATTAAATTTAACATGACGCACTGAAAATAAAACACTTGCCCTATGCCCTAGTCTCACCTTCTTAGAGAATATCTGGAAAGGAGTGAAAAATGAATATCATCTCTCTCCCTGTAGTGTTGCTTTGCAAACCATCCATAGAACCATCCATTCAGGATAGCCACAGTTAAGATTTCAGACAGAATCAAAATTAACTGTGTCCAAGCATGATGAATTTTGGAATTTCTCCACTAAACTTATGTAATAAACAAGAATTTTTGATGTGTACTGTAATTGGGAATTCTCAATTTAATTACAGCACTTTTTAAATTTTTTTTATTCACCAATGTTGCTGAGGTGTAGAAATTCTAAATTTTAATCTGAAATATGTTAAGAAAAAAACCTTTCCAGGATTTTGTAGTTATTTTTAAGGGATTGGGACTATATATTGATACAGATAAAATTACATGGTCAAATTGCTGAAAAATTAATTTTGAAGTAAGAAAACTATTTTTCAAGGTTGTTCCAAGGGACTTAGTTCTGAGGAAGGGCTCTCAAAATTGCCATTAAAAACATATATTTTATCCTGGTTCCAGAGAAAATATTTAAGAAAGCTTGGCAGAAAGAAAAATCTAAATATGATCAGGGTGTAGTGGCAAAAGATGACGTTCTTACTTAAAATGTCCTTTAAACAGATACAAACATGGACAATGATTATCTATTATTATATAATCTATTGCATAAGATGCTTCAATTGACCCCAATACATATTTCCTTCCTGTACTAACATTTGTTTGCATATTGTCTTAAAATTACTCATTTGGAAATTATTCAATAAGACTCAGAATTTTAGTGTACTCTCTAAAATATTATTTAAGAAAAATTTTAATAATGACTGCTATTTCCACATTCTGAAAAATTATGCTCCCTCTTATTTTCTCTTTTGCCAACATCCACTTGGGACAAATAGAATTATAAATTATGTTATAAAACATATATAAATTCATCGTTTTTTTCATTTCAAAAGATCTTTCTTACAGGGTGAAATTAATAGTAAGTAAGTCAACTGCAATCTTTAATTTCACAGACTTGTTTAAATTGCCAATAAATGCTATAGTCATGATCTCAAAAACATTGTGATTCTAATCCACCATTGAATTGTAAATTTTATCTTAGTTTTGATCTGCAAAGATATATGTATGTTCATTTCATGTTGACATTAGGGTTATTTTTGCCTGATTCTTTAAGCCTACCACTGGAGTTGATCGGACATACAGAATGCATACAGGCAAGAAGGCTGATTACAAGAACAACAACAATAAAAAATGTGGAAAATCTCTGTGAAAACAAAAGTTGACCCTTGGTTTGCAGAATATGGAAAAAGTTGGGGGTATAAAGCAAAGTGAAAAAATATATTCCTTCTGAAGGAAATATATTAGATTTATGCTGCTATGACAAAATATTTGAGATAATCAATGTATAAAGAGGAAGGATTTATTTAGGCTTATGGTTTCAGAGATTTGAGTTCATGGTGGTTTGACCCCAGTGCTTTGGGCCACAGGTGGCACAGCACCTCATGATGGATAAGGCATGGTTCAGCAAACTTCTCAACTTACAGAGGCTAAAAAGTAAAAAAGACTGGTATGGAATACAGTTTCGAATGTCTTCTTTAAGGACTCAGGCCCAATTACCTAACTTCCTTCCATTCAGCCCTGCCTCCAAAAGGTTCCAGCACCTCCCAGTAGTATTACAGTTTTGCAACCAAGCTGTAGCACCTGAGACTTTGGGGGATACCTGATAACAAAACTATAACAAAATAGCATCAGGTAATTATTAATGAAGTAATGTTTATTCAATATTCTAAGATTGAGTTCAGGAGTCTTGATTTTTATGAGGCATTATAAAACATTTCCAAATTTTACATATAAAAATTAATTAAATTTGAAAATATGGAAAAAATAACACAACGAGTCAGTCAAAATTCATCTTCTTGATCAACATAATCTGAGGGCCAACAATGTTCTACTTTTTATTCAGATTAAAAATTTCTGCTACTTTACATAATTTTAAAATAATTTTATTGTCTATATTTAAAGTATATCATGCTGATACATGTGTTCATAATGAAATAATTATGACACTCAAGCAAATTTATTTATCTCCTCACATAGTTTTCGGATATAATGTTTGTGTAGGTGTGTGTGTGTGTGTGTGTATGTGTGCATGTGTGTTCAAAGGAATGAGAATCACTCTGAGATTAATCCGCCAGGGCTTCACCCATAGAAATTCATGCTCCTCCAATTTTTAGTTGTTTGATGTATCACCATACTGCTTTCCAGAGTGATTGCACTAATTTGCAATCCTATCAATAATATGTACGTGAACGTTTCCCCCACACCCTTATCAGCATTTGTAATTATTTGTATTCTTGATAATTGCCATTCTAAAAGGAGTGAAATAAAATCTCAATGTGGTTTTCATTTGTATTTTCCTGATTGGTAGGCATGTTGAACATTTTTTTTTAATATTTGTTGGCCATTTGTATTTCTTCTTTTGTGAAGCATCTATTTAGTTCTTTGGCCTATTTGCTGATTAGATTATTTATTAATTCTTTATGTATTCTGTATATTTATCACCTGTTGGAGAATAGCTGGCAAAGTTCTGCTCCCATTTTGAAGACTGTGTAGATGCTTTTTAATTTGATGTCATCCACTAATTGATTTTTAGTTTTATTTCTTGAACTATAGGGCTTTTTTTAAGGAAGTCAGTGTCTGTGCCAATATGTTGGTGTGTTGAGTCTATGTATTCTCTGAACAATTGCAAGATTTCTGGTCTATTTTCTTAATTTTTTGATTCACTTTTACTTTTGTTCAGGGTGAAAGAAAAAGAGCTATCTCTAATCTTCTGCATATGGATATCCAGTTTTCCCAGTGCCATTTGTTAAAAAGACTATATTTTCTCTAATGTATGCTTTTGGCACCTTTGTTGAGTATTGGATGACTGTGTCTATGTAGATTTGCATTCAATTATATTACATTGGGCATCATGTTCATTTTGATGCCAATACCATGCTTTTTTGTTATTACTTCTCTGTAATATAATTTGAGATCAAGTATTGTGATGCCTCTGGCATCACTCTTCTTGCTTGGGATTGCCTTGGTTCTTCTGGTTTTTCATTCATCCAAATGAATTTTAGGACTACTTTTTTTTCTAGATCTGTGAAGAATATCATTAGTATTTTGATGGTAATCTCATTGAATTTGTCCACATGGAGCTTTTGGAAACGTGGTCATATTGACAATATTTATTCTGCCTTTCAAAGAACATGGGAGATCGTTCCATCTTGTAAGGTGTTCTCAATTACTTTCTTCATTGCTCTATAGGTTATAGTATAGAGGTCTTTCATCTCCTTAGTCATATCAATTCCCAAATATTTTTGAGGTTATTGTGAATGTAATTGTTTTTTGATTTGATCCTCAGCAGATTTATTATTGGAGTATAGGAAAGTGATTGCTTTATGTATGTAGATCTGGTATCCTGCCACTTTGTTGAATTTGTTTATCATCTCTAACAGTCTTCTAGGGGAGTGTTTTGGGTCTCCTACATCAGAATCATGTCATCAGCAAAGAAATAAAATTTGACTTTCTTCCTTTTAATTTCTGTTTCTTTCCTGATTGCTCTAGCTAGAATTTCAAGAACTATGTTGAATAGAAGTGGTGGGATTCAACATACTTGCCTGTTGCTTCTTTTGTGTGTGATAATCAAAAGAAATTCTTACAGGTTATTATGAAGCTTTTTCCTGGTTTATTTATTTTTGTTTGAAAGTTTTATGGATCCACATATATTGCTTATCTCTCTGATCCATTTTAGTTTATTTGTGTTCACACTATGATCAGAGCATTATTTTTACAGTTTCATTCTTGTACATTTGTGTTTTTAGCTATCCTGATATCATTTACTCAAGAGACCATCCTTTACTAATTGTGCCTTGATGGTCTCAACTGTGTATTCTTTGGTTTATTTCTTGGCTATTTTTTCTCATTAGTCTACACATCTATTTTATACCAGTAGCATATATTCCTTGACGTGTAGTAGTTTGACTTGCTCATTGTACAGAGTACTAAATATAAATGTTTATCAGTGTATCATTTATATGTATATATGATTTATATAGTTGGCACATGGATTTGACCCCGAAAGTTCTGAGGATGTTAACTAGGTATTAGTAGAGCCATTAGGCAATTAAGTGTCTTGGAGCAAACTTCCATGTGAATCAGGCTAAAGTCAGAGACTATGAGCACACATACTGATGTAAGGAAACACTGTTCATGGCCCCAGGATGATGCTATAACATGACTTCTGTTCTTTTCTCTTACTGTGGAGATGTTAAATGCAAAACATCTCCACAGTAAGAGAGAAAAACAGAAGAATTCATCTCCAGTGGCCATGATTCTTTCCTCTTAAAACAATTGCCAGTAACTTAAAAGCAGATAGGCACATGACATCCAAGTAGAGAGAAAATAGTATATGCTTACCATTTTTCATAACTTAATTGAAAAATGTTTCTTAAAATATAGATTTCAAAACAGCTTAAAACCAATAGTACCTTTCTCTCTGAGTTTATTTGCATTTGCTAAACAGGTATAGTCTAGTTGTTGTGGATTGAACCATGAGAGTTGGTTTATCTTGCTTTTATAATGCCTCCCCTATCTAAAAATACAACTAATGGAAGTCATTTTCTTGGGATCCCAACATTCTGAGCTAGCTTATTTGAAGTCTTTTGGAAGAGAAAAGAAAATACTATAAAAATATCTTATTCTCTGCTACTGTTTAAAACCATGAATGTTTTGTACTCTAGAGGGATGTTCTAATTTCAAATTTAAAATCTGACTGTCAAAATGACTCTAGCTCAATAACATGCACAGTTTCATTTATATTTAATATTCAGCACATAGAATGAATATCTTCTGATATCAATAGATATTTCAGTTGTAAGACTCACTTTGCTGTCCTGAGTGCCAAATACCCTTGAATACACTGCCAGAATCATCATGGCAGAGATTTGATAAAATGTGCTTCAAAATCTGAATATGGCTGATAGAATTTTTCTGAGCCTTCTGGCTTTTTTATTTTTTGCTTTGCTTAACATTATAATGAGCTAATGAGCATATGTATCTTTTTGGTGTACTGCTGCCATTCATGTTCTAATAAAACATGCAACCCCTTTGGAATAAAATCAGACCACTAGCCCCCTGAGAGCTGTTCTCAGAAAATGAACCCACTATTCATCTGACTCTCTAGTATGGAGAGACTTATGCTATTTAGTCTTATAGAGAGGCTAGCTACTCAGACTGCTAACCAAGGAATCCACCTGCTAACCATGTTCTTTAGCATTCCCTCTGAACATGTCTCTCAGAGGGAAGATTTTTTTTTTAGGTCTAAATGCTCTGTTAGTTCTGAATAGCTGCACTAAAACCACTATTTTTTCCTGTCCTTTTGAGCACAGAAAATATATCCTGGAGGTCAGGTCCCCAGAAGGGTGACTTTCTTTAACGTAACCACCAAATCAAATGCATTGACAAGCAGTTTTAAACATCTCCATTTAGATCACATTTGAACAACCATTCATTTTATCTTGGACGCAAAGTAGTTAAATCCACAGAAAGGTTAAGCAATCACTTAAAAATTACATATAGTAACTGATAAAGGAAAATCCACATGATTCTCCTCAAATTAGTATCAAGTGTCTGATTTAGATTACTGTGTAATACCATTTTTATGCCACTACATTTAAAGTATTTTATTAACATACTTCTAAGTGGAACATCATAATACTACTCATCTCAAAAATTTTGTGAATAATCACATGCATAAATTTCCTGTACACCAATAATGACACGATAAATATAGTACCACATTATTTTTCTTTTGAAGAACATGTGTTAAGACTATAGTTGAATCATAGTTTTCATCATTAATATGTGAAGATATTGCTCACATTTATGTGACAATGGAATATATGTGAAAGATGATTCGAATCAGACCAGATCTAAGACTTTCAGGAATTTTATCACTTCTTTCATTAAAGGAGTTACAAATTTATATCAACACCACAAGAAAGATTATGAATAATATGTATTCTATTATTATGTTTAAATTCTCTGAGGGAAGGGAATATGTGACTATTTAATCAATAGCTGGTCTCCTAGCTGCAAAGCTGATTCACTTATTTCCGTGTTCTCTACAGGCTGGTTGGCTGACCTGCCCAAGGTCATGTTCTTTGCCTAGGGGCTGTTGTAGCTAGTGACTGGCCAGCACACAGGCTTAGGTTGTTTTGCTGTCTGGAGTCAAAGTCTGGGAGTGAGTTTTCCAGTGAAGTTGGTCTGGACCGTCACGCTGCACCAAGAACAGAGCATAGGGCCACTTGCTGGGTTTTCATTAGATATTGAATGTAAATTGCATGTGTTATAGGCTTCAGGCCCTGAATTATTTTCACTTTTACTTTCTCTAAAAGTTCATCAATAATTTCAAATAATACAATTTGAAGCAACAACATTAATTTTAATCAATATATATGTGCTTTTTCCATTTGAAGCTTTAACTTATGAAAGATTTATCATCAGGTTATAATGAAATGGGAAAGTTTGAGCACCTCAGTCACAATTAGAAATGAAACAATTTAACATGAAAATATAGCTAATTCTCACTTTAATTACCATTATAACTCAAGATCAAGTCATACTTAATTAAAAAGAAAAAAGAAAAATGCCTGCAAAATCTTAAGTCAGTATATCAAAATATTCATTCATTTTTCAGTTTTTGAAATGACGGTCAACTTCAAATAATCACTTTATCCTTGTGAAATTAAAGTGTGCTTAATTAAAGCATGGTGTTCTTCATTTTTATTTATTTAGTTTAATGAAACAGCATAAATTGGGATGTGAATATTTATTTTGTGAAATTACTGATATTTCATTAAATTTCTTGTTATATGGTAACATTTTCCTAAAAGTAAGAGATGAACCTCCAGGTGCAACATCTGTTACCATGAATATAATAACATTCTCATTCAGCAGGAACAGATGCAGAAACTGCGAGGTCTTCTCTCTGGAGGAAAGTACATTAGGAAAAAAAAGGCCCTGTACAATTTCTATGGGCTAACATTAAGCAGAAATGTTAACCTCTTGTATAATTTCATGCATATGTGGCAAAAGTTGGACTTGTGTTTATATTCTTGATCTACAGTAATACTTTTTCTAATAGGCATTAAAATAATATGTGGATAATTTTCTGTCAATAATGTGTGAGGCTTTTATTATTGTTTTTATTTTTGTTGCCATTACTATGTCCAATACCATATTATTATATATCTTTCAGATACAGAATATCATTTCAAAGTTATGTTTATAAAATATGAAACAAAAAATTTACTCATTCCAATTTTGCATTTTAGACAACATGGAAAAATCACTGAACTCTCTGTATATTGTGGATTCTACATGGAACTTTAATTTAGAGCCTTGTACCTAGGGGTATAAATTTCAAATATTTTCACACATTCAATTTTCCTTTCCTTCTGGGTAAATGAAAGGATTACATTTTCATGGCCTTTTATAATTAGGTAGGAGCAAGTGACATTTTGTAAAAAAAAAAGTTTTGATGAGAAATAACACATATGATTCTCTTTCAAAAGCATTTATTTTTGGTTGAAGACCCTGCAAAGATTATAATTGCTGTATTGTCCAAGAATGCAATATATATGATATATATATATATATATATAATGAATATATATGATGCAGAGATAGCATCATCAGGGTGGTGTAGGGGCCATTAACCTGGAATTCTTAGAAGCAGCTTGGAGGACAGTTGTCCTGAGAAGAATTTAACTCCATGAAAGATTTGACAAGTGATAAATCTATCCTTTTAGGTCTTTGGTGTTTTGTGGTTGTATGTTAACACTTCATATCTTAACATCCACATGTAGCTAAAATATATTAGCCAGATGCATGTTCAAATATAATGAGAATTTATTTTAATTGTATTTTTAAAAATTTCATGATTTAGATTCCTCACATATGTCCTAAGCAGACAACAGTTTTTTTTTAAAAAAAAAAAAACAAAACAAAACCATTGTAGTTTCTTCTAAAATATGAAAGGATAACTTAATATTACATTGATTAATTGGTAGTCTTACCATTTGTTAGAAGTCAAATTTGTATTATGAAAAAAATAGTTTCCTCTTAGTTTTTTTCTTTGAATAATATAGCTACATTTAATTTTCTATAATTAACTATATAATATTTCTGATTTTTCTTCTAATGTTTTCAAGCTAATACTGACAATTAGTACATTTCAAGGTTGTTATTCCATAATAATCATTACCTTCTCATCCTATAAGTTCTTTAGGGAAATAAATAAAAAGAAATCATTTTCAATTCTATACATAAATAAGTTAAGCAGATCTCAAGCTCCTTTTACCCCTATTCCTTTATTCTACTTTTAATATTTTCTTAGTCATATTGAAGTACATTTTATTATCAGAAAATATGTTGTTCTTTCCTTAACAACATGACTTTTTTTTCTAATTGCTATCTTTTTAAATTATGGCAGTCATCTTTATTTTGTATGTTGAAAATTCAAGTTACCCTTTTGCTTGTATGAAAAAACAGATAGCAAGTAAAAAAAAAAAAAAACACTCAATTGACCTGAGAGTAGAACAACCTGTTTACCTGTTTCCAGATAGGAATGAATGTTCCCCTCCTCACCTGAAGTATGTAAATATGGTTAAGGAGACAGAAATTACTGCCATATATTATGTATTTTGAAAAAACACTGGCACAGTCACCATGTCTTGATGACATGTTATGATCAAGTATTCTGGAAAACTACAAACTGAGAACTGCTTTTGTGATTGGAAAAGTTATTTATATAAAACATATTGGAAATTAGGGCTGGAGTAGTAGCTTAGCAGTTCACTTTCCTAGTATGTGCGAGGACCTGGGTTCACCTAGCACCACATATACAACTAAGTGGTGGTGAAGCAAAGGCCAGATGAAAAAATGAATAAAATTGAGCATTCTTTCACTCTTTCTCTCTCCCTTTAATAAAACTATTATATGCTTAATATAAATATAATTAATATTCCTAATGTTATGATTTAAACATATATCCCTAAATAACCCATATGTAAGACTAATGAAAGAAGGTTTAAAGGTAAAATTATTTGGTTATGAAAGCCTTAACCCAATCAGTGAATTAATCCCCTGATAAGGATTAACTGGGTGGTAACTGTAGGCAGGTAGATTGTGGCTTGGAGGAGATGAGTCCCTGGGGGCCTGACTTTGGTTATATATTTTGAATCTGGTGAACAGAGTTTCCTCTCTCTCTCTCTCTCTGCTTCTTGAATACAATGCCCTGAGTGACTTTCTTTCACCATGATGTTCTGCCTCACCTTGCACCTCAAGGAACAATGTAGTCTCTCTATGAACTGAGATATTAGAAACTATGAGCTCCCAAATAAGCTTTTCATCCTAAAATTGTTCTTGTCAGGTTTTTTATTCATAGAAACAACAACAACAAAAAAAAAGAGCTGTCTAAAAGTGCCTGATTACAAAAAAGAAAAGTAATGCAACTTCATGTTTTGTTACTTTACTGAAAGTTGTGTTATTATTATTTATGCTGGGTATAATAGGAATATTTCAGGAACATAATATCACTAAATAATCATTAAAAATAGCTAACACAGGTTCACTGAGAAGCAGGAGAGGGAGAGGAGAGTCCTGGAGGATACCAACATGATCCTCAAGATAAAAATAAAATAGGAATAGATGATATACAGCAGTTCTGTGATAACTTGGTACTTGATCCAGCCAGTATTTAGTGTGTTGATATTGCATGGAAGTTCAGAATAACAACACAATGTGAGTTCTCCAAATAGGAGTTCATAGATGGCATGACAGAATTAGGAAGTGACAGCATAGAACAACTAAAAGCCCAAATACCAAAGATGGAACAAGAATTGACACTGCCAGGATGATTTAAGGATTTTTACCAGTTTACTTTTAATTCTGCAAATCCAGAGGAAAAGGATTAGATCTAGAAATTGTTGTTGCCTACTGGAACTTAGTGCTTAATGGCCAATTTAAATTCTTAGATTTATGGAATATGTTTTTGTTGGGACATTATAAATGATCACTACCAAAAGATAATTGGAATCTTCTTTTAGACTTCAGTACAATGATTGCAGATGACATATTTGATTACTACTAAAAAGGATCCATGGCTTGTTCTCATTGATGACTTTGTGGAATTTGCATGCTCCCAAATTTCTGTGACAAAAAGTACAATAGTTTAGCACTAAAGAAACCTTCTATAATGTAAATAATCTGTACAATAAATACAATGGAAAAGTGCACAGTTACTTTTTGCTGGCTGGATTGAAATGAAGATCAATCATCATAATTCAAACTGAGGGTTGAGACAAAATATTAAGGATACATCTTGGACCATATCATGTTTCATTATTCTAATGTTGGTTTTGGGCTTGTCTCCTAGTGTGGGCATCTTCAAACATTTATAATTCCAACATTGTGGATTTTACCTTATATCTGTGGACCATCCTAGACCTAAGTCTTAGTAGTTTTATGGCGAATATTTTGTGGTTTACATTCAGCCACAAAACACAATGTTGTCTTCAACAGAAAACAGTTTGACATGAGAATTAAACATAACGAACATCATAAAAAATAGCTAACACATGATATACAATAAGCTCATCTCTTACTTTTTTTCCCTAATAGAAATATACCTGATAGATGTGTGTAATAAAGTGATGTTACTCAAATGAGATGATGGTGTAGAAGAGATGAGAAAATGTAGATCAAAGGGTAGTAATTTATAGTTGGACAAAAGCAATAAGTCCAGATGGGCTATTGCACAGTAGGTTGACTATAGCTAACTGTAATATAAGTTACAGTTCAAAAAGCTACCAAAAAGAACTTCAAAAGTTTTCACCATTAAAAAATTGGTAAATGTTTGCGGAGATAAAATTTCAACCTGATTAAGACATTTTGCAATATGTATATGTATTACAAAGTTACCTGGCATACATTTAATACATACAATTTCTGCATTTGTATGCATCAGTTAAAAATAAAATAAATGATTCTAGACAGTGGATTAGAAGAAGGCTGCACTTTCATTGCTGCAGGGCTCCAGATTCAAATAGCAGGAATACTATGGGTCAGCAACATTTGATCTTGCTACTAACGCAATTCCTCAGTACCAACTTCTTCCTAATTAATTATCTTGTTTTTTTTTTTAACTTTATTTTGTTACTCATGGGCCCTTGCATCACTTTACATGTCTGGATTCCCACTTGATTTGAAAATCCTATCTATTGTCTTGGTCCAAGCCCTACTTTGTCTGGATCTTTTTGTCAGCTGAAATTAAAGAATTATGAGAATTGGTTGAAAAAATGGGAGTGTATTACCGGAAGGAAAGAAGATTCAAAGAACCCTTATGAAATGTTTTCAGATATAATCAGAAGGTTTCCCATGTGGAAGAAATTCTAGATTTATTCTGTGGCTCTAAACAAGTCAGAACAAATGAGAAATATTCTCCTGCTCAATATAAACAATTTATGCCATTATGATTATCACAAAATGCATATGCTTTTGCTGTTAGCAAAGTTTCTTATAACTGGAATTCTAGCAAATGTTCAAGGACTACTTCTTTTTAAAAATATTTTTATTAAGGAGTTGAGTTATTATACAATCATAAATGCATATAAAGTAACAACATGATATGTATTTGTTTTTAAGCCAGAATTACCCCTACATCACCCACACTCCAGTCTCTTATTTCTTATATATTTCACCCCTACAAGCAATATCCATTAACATTTTTTATTCAGACTTTTGTGTTGTTAGCATTTTTTCCAATTTTTTTCAGCTTTAAAGCCAAGAATAAGTGTGTGGGAAGTCATTAACCTGAAAAGTTTTGGCACAGCTAAAGAATTAGTCAAGGGTGTCAAGAGAGAACTTACGCAATGGGAGAAAATCATTGCCTGGTAAACCTCCGACAGAGGGATAAAATCCAGAATATATAAAGAACTCAAAAACCTGAATAGCAAAACCTCAAATAATCCAATCAATAAAAGGGCTAGGAAATTAAACAGAAACTTCTCAAAAGAGGAAGTCCAAAAAGCCAATAAATATATGAGAAAATGTTCTACATCATTAGCAATCAGAGAAATGCAAATCAAAACTTCACTGAGATTCCACCTCACTCCTGTCAAAGTAGCAAAAATGAAGAATGTGAATAATATGAGATGCTGGAGGGATTGTGAGAGGCAAGGAACACTATCACAATGTTGCTGGGATTGCAAGCTTATATAGCCACTCTAGAAAGCAGTGTGGAGACTCCTCAAAAAACTAGGTTGGAACCACCTTATTACCCAGTTTTCCCACTCTGAGGTATTTTCCAAAATGAGCTAGAATCAGTATACTACAGGGACACAGCTACATCAATGTTTATAGCAGCTGAATTTACAATAGCTAAACTATGGAACCAACCAGATGCCCACTGATGGATGAATGAAATTCAAGAACTGTGAGATTATACATACACACACACACACACACACACACACACACACACACAATGGAGTTCTACTCTGCTATTACAGAGAGAAATATCATGGCATTTGCAGTCAAATGGATGGGAATGGAAAACAATTATGCTGAGTGAAATATTCTAAACTCAGAGACTCAAGGGCCAAATGTTTTCTCTCATATGTGAAAGCTAGAGTAAAATATAACACAGGAAGAACATAACTAAGATTAAAAAATAAACTTAACATAGATGAAATTTCACATAAGTAGGGGTAACCATAACTATGAAGCTTGGGGGAGAATGGAGGGAAGCACTGAGGGGAGGCATGGATAGAGAAGGTTATCAATGCAACTGGGAACTCTCGATGCCCATGAGAAGAACAACTGTACACTGGCAGGCAGAAAAGCTCAGAAAATTAAAAAATAATAGACATGTATATGCTTATTTCTATCTATAATATTAGAGTAAAGCAGAGGAGTCATGAGAGTAGGAAGAGGTCGAAGTGTGGAGATCCTGGACTAGGATCAGCCTAAACTTAATCTATCAATATCCACATATGCATGAATATGTAACAATGATTCCCTCCAACATGTAAGACTATGTTGAACAAATAACAAAAAGGAAAAGAAACAAAAAAAAATACAGCAAAAGACAAAACTTATTCCTTTAAAAAAAATAAGGACCACTTCTTGAGAACATTGAAGAAGTGATCAAACAAGCTCATGTATCAAGCAAGAGCTAGTATAAATATAGCTGAGGCACTGCTGTTATGGTTTAGATGAGATATATCCCCCAAAGCTCATGTATGAGATAGTTATGAGACATGATCAGAATAAAATGATTGGTTATGAGAGCCTTAATGTAATTAGTGGATTCATTCAATGTTATGGATTAATTGGGCAGTAACTGTAGGTAGGTAGGGTATGACTGGAGTAGATAGGCTACTAGGGACATGCTTTTAAGGTTTATATTTTATCCCTGGTGAGCAGAATCCCCTCTTTCTCTCTCTGCTCCCTGATTGCCATGTCCTGAATTGTTTTCTTTCTCCACAACGTTTCACTATGATGTTCCACCTAACCTGGGACCAGAGCAATGCAGTCGGCCATCTATGTACTGAGACCTCAAACTGTGAGCAACAAATAAATTTTTTCTCCTCTAAAATTGTTCTTATCAGGTCTCTTGGTCACAGTGATGAAAAAATTTACTTAAACACCTGGGAACATTTGCATTCTACCATCTGAGGTATGGAAATTGATTTTCTCAGCCAATTGGTAAAACTGCAACTCTCAATAAGACCTCTTGTGATGTAACAACAAAATTAAATATAAAAATAAAAAAATAAGATAAGATTAAATGTGAAGATAGAAATGAATGTGCTCTGGCAGGCTGAAGCAATTATAGTAGTAAAATTGGTTTCTTTTGATGAAGTAGATTTAGACAAAGCACAATGTCTGGTACAAAAATAGCTAAGGCACTGCTGTCATGGTTTAGATAAGAGATGTCCCCTAAAAGCTCATGATAGGATTCCTTAAACTATTTTGATTTATGAATCTAGTAAGAATAAGGATATGATTTTGTAATATTACATGCTATATGGCTCATTTTTAAAGACAAAAATCTCATCTGAATCTTCCTTGACAACCACTCCTCTGCCTTTAAGATCTCCAAAGCCATAAAAACAAGGTTAAATAGCATAGTCAGGGAAAATGTCATGTTATATTTTGATGGACCAATGCTTGATGCACAACTGCAGGTCTCTGTTAAGGTTTGATTTGAGCAAATAACTTAATTCATTACATTATTTGGGGGTTACTACCTCCCTGTGTAAATCATAATTCTCCAAAGAAATATAATCAGTAGGAGATGATGTATCCATTTCTATGTTTATTTCTATCTCTATCTCTATTTCAGCCTCCATCTATGTATCCACCTCCACTTCCACCTCCTCTTCCATCTCCCTCTACATCTCCATCTCCTTCATCATCCCCATCTCCGTTTTCATCTCTATCTTACAGCAAACAGGAGCTATTGCTTCAATTCTAAGGCAGGAATACTTCTTCAAAAAATCTTGCTTTCTGAGCTTAAGCCTTTCATCTGATTGGATGAAACCTATCCCCATTTTCAGGTATAATCTTAAAGTCAAATGATTGTAACTATAAATCACATTGATAAAAATCCTTACAATAACACTTGGATTAGTATCAGATTAAATAACTGGATGTAGCATTCTATTCAAGTCAAAGCATAAAATTAATCATCTCATTTTTTCCTCTACACAAAACTTAAATCTTGGTAACTCACCATCCTAGTGTAAGTACATGAGGCAATCAGTAGTTTAAGAATACTTACCAACAGAGAGGTTGGCACAGCCAAGCTCTTCTTGGGGCTGTACCTGCAGCAGGTGTGAAGGAAAAAATTAAAGACAACTGTAAACATAAATACGATTTTTGGAAGAACAATATTCTGTCTGCTCAAAAATGTGACACTTATTGTACTTTGCAAGTTGACCAAGCAGATAGCAAAGAAAAGAGGGTGGAATGGATCGAAAGTTGGACAGAGATGGAAGAATATTTTTCTTCCAACAAGCCCTCAGGGGAGGGGGGATCTACTGTAAAAATGGCAGCTCTATCAGAGACTATCATTTTTCTCTCCAAATATCCTTAACACCAATTTTCTAATGAAATACCAAACAGCTGATATTACTGGAAATAGCTCTCAAATACTGATGGACAGAGACTGTGTCACATACCACTTGTCCTTGTGGGAACATTTCTTGGTTTTTTCTGTGAAGTCTCTAAGAGGTCACCACTTGGATTGAATATCAGCTGATCACTATGATAACCAACAATTATTACAATATGCTTTGTTTTCCTTTATTGTGTGTGTCAGTGTTCAACTATTCTACTGGTGTTTTCTGGGATCAACTATGAAATAAGCTACTTGGAATTGGAATTCTTGACTTAACCAGACAATATTTTTATGGTGTATTTATTCCATGAGAAACTAAATTTCTATTAATTAAACTTTAAGAAATGCTGTCTTAGAAAAAAATAAATATATTTAACCATAATCCTCAACTATGTGATGATTAATCCTTTCATCAAAAGATACATGTTGGATTCCGTCATCATGGCATCCACCCCATCATATGTGAATCTTAGACGCTCCTGAGAATCACCTCACGCTGTAGGACACTACTCGGATTCCCAGGGTAGGACAAAGCTTCCAGTGTGGGGGAACATTATCCCCCGATAATTTTTTAACTCCAAAGGAATAACGTGGTCCATTAACAAATATAAGGGAGAACTTAGT
>PVKS010021456.1:0-35178 GCA_004027875.1 Aplodontia rufa | reverse complement strand
CAAACTTTTCCAGAACTAAGCGACAAGAGTGAGAACTGAAGAATACCAGAGAGACTGGGACATAATTAGCAAAGGAGGAGGGAATGTTTTGTAAAGAAAGTGGAGAGGCAAGAGGACCTCCAACTTCCAAGCCCAAGAATCTGGATGGTGCGTGAGGCAAAATAGGAAGACAAGGGATTAACACACACTGGAGCACACATAATCTGATTAACAGTTTGCAAAAATTATTTCTGGCTGCAGTAAAGAAAGTGATGCTGAAGGACTGAAAAGCCTTCAGAAAGCTTAATATCGTAGGTTTTGCAAACTGCTTTCAGCTTTTACTCAACAATTATTAAGCATCTAGATGTGCCACATTCTTGATAGAGTGATATGCTATAAAAAGAGGGACTTTTTTACCTCCTAAAGTTTACTTTTCTATGCAGAGATTCTCTTCCTCTGTCTCATCATACATACACAATACACACACATATACATATATAGATGTAGACACACAGATTTATGAACATGAATGGATGAAAAGAAACCTCTGAACTCCCATAACTATTGATTTATTGTTACTCCTTAAAATACTTTTTTCTACCTTCTATATACAGTAAATTATTCATACATTCTATGTGCTATACATTTTATGATTATTTTACGTGTATTTTATATGTATATACATGTAATATAACTCATGTACTAATATATTACATAGATATTTTATTACATATAATATACTATATACCAAATTAAGCACTTATATTTAACATTTTTATATTTTATGTAATATTTGAGTAAAGATGCAAAATTTACTGGAAGAATTTGCTGTGTGTCAATGCTGTCATGCACTAGACTATGCATCAGGGACACATGATATTCTCCTTCAATTCAAAGGATTGTTTATGTGTTGCTATGAAATTAATTTTACATTTTTTTAAAGAGAGGACAGAGAGAGAGAGAGAGAGAGAGATTGAGAGAGAATCAATTTCTATTGAGTTTTTCACATGGCTTTTGTTGCTCCAATACCTGGTTGTGTACGTGGGTGCTGGGGTTTGAACTTGTATACTTGCTGGGCGCTCTGTAACCACTGAGCCATTTCTTCAGCCCTAAGTTTACATTTTTATTTTAATTGATAAATATTACTTTTAAAATGTAATCTTTTCTTTCAATCTGAAGTGAGAATATACCTATCCAAATATAATTTACTTTAAAATGTAGTTTTCTATTCTAAAATTGTTATCAAAGGTAAAATATTCTTATTTTCTTATGACTCATTTTCCTTGTGATATATGTATAACGCAATTAAGAATTTATATACCCTGAGTCTAAATAGAATAGGTTAGTGGCATAGAAGAAGAGATGAATACAGACTTTGTTTTATATTTCCAAAGCAAAATATTTAAAACATCAACCAAAATTTAGATACAATAACTTTCAATCCCATGTATGTAAAGTTTCACAAATGATTCTGGCAAAGAGACCTGAATGTGCTAAAATATGGTGACTTTATTTTTTTTTAAACAGCCTGGATACTGATTTAACAATGAACGTGGCTTAGTTGGATAGTCTCAGCTATCAGAGAAATATCAAAGGAAGGCCAAGAATAGTGGAGAGGAATTCAAACTGAAGTCACAGCTTCCACTACTTTAAGCTACCAAAGCAAACAGAAAGTTATCCCAATTCATCACAGCTATTGATGACCTATCATGAAAACTTGAACCTCAGTGTCAGAAAGATGAACAAAGCACAGGCTCCTCCTTACTATCAGTTTGCAGAGGAAGCTCTATTTATTCCACATAAGAAAAGCAACAAAGACAGAAGTCAAGTAAGTGTAAAGGGATGCAGCTGACTGAAGCCCACCAGCTTCACTGTGATGCAGACCTCCAACAATTCATTTTCATCTACTTAAAGAAGCTGTATAGGAAGCTATACAATGCTTTAGCACTTAGCATGTAGTTTTGGAGATTTTATCAGTGAACTGTATGTGATCATGAAATGTTCCCAGGAACGCAGTCCACAGCTATTATAACGCTGTTAATCAAAAAAGATAGAGCAGATTACCCCAGTTTCCACTTTTTCTTTCTTTTTCTAAAGGAGAGTGGAATTAACCCCCTAAATCATAATATATAAGATTTATATATTATGCCTGTTTTCAATAATGGCTTAAATATGATTAATTAACAGGTTATGATTATAACAAGTTATAATATCCACTTTTTGAGAGAAACCTCCTAAGCTTATTTTATTCTGAACACAAACCACATTGGTGCTGAAAACTTCAGGTTGAATGACACTTTTCAGTATGAGCTCTAGGACCCTATGCAGCACTGAAAGGACCTCAATGGACTGGGGGTCAGTGCCCTCAGGCACAGTAATTTCTAGGTCTATGCACTTCTGTTGCTAGGCATTCACTGAAAGAATAGTGGCAGGGCCATTGTAAGGGTAGTTTCCCCACCCTCCCCCTCTTAAGCTCCTTTTTCTCTGCTAGGGAAAGTAAGTGAATATTTGGATTCAGCCTACAGAGAGGCCAGCAGAAGTTTCCACATGTTAGCATCTAGGATTTATGCATGGGTACAAAACCTTTAAGGTAAGAGCTACCATGATTCTTTTAAAAAAGCTTTTATAAGTATACCAATGTACATTCTATTGTCATGTGTATTAAAAAAACAAAACAAGGTGAAGGAAGAGAGGGGCAGGGGAAAAATGGGAGACTAAATTAGAACAAGTTAAACTCCATGCTCTTATAATTAAGTCATAGTATAAACTTGTCATTGACACCTAAAATATATTCAATTAAATAAAACATACTAAAATAAAAAATAAAAATAAATAATACTCTGCTTATTTTTTTTAAAAGAAGTCTGCTATTGTTTCTAAGAGACTGCAGGTCTATTTTGAGTGCTAATACTTCAGTACTTTGTGAAACATACAATAACTTTTTATTTAAAAAACATTAATTTTTCTTTTCAAATTTGTCTTACTTTTAATCCAGTTAGAGTGTGTACAGAGATAGTCTGGCAGAATTTAGCAAGACATATGAAAATAGGTTGAAGGAAAGTGTTTATGTTAAAAACTGTTATGCTATTATTGGTTATGGCACTTTTGTTGATGGACTAAATCAACCACTAAGTCAGCAAATTTTGTATTGTGAAACTGTTAATCTCTTGGATATGTTATGTTGCTGGGTTTAATATAATAGATATTATGATTGCTTTGGCTACAAAAACCCTGGGGGAAGAATGACAATTGGGGGAGGCATATTTACACACGTAATCTTTTCTTTTGAAACCAATCCTGGGGTTTTCTCTTTTTTTTCTTTTCTTTTTTTTTTTCTGTTTTTTAGTGTAGCATAAGCTGACTTCCACATGTCGAAGAAATTACTAAGATTCTAAATTAATATATGAAATCGAGATAATGAATGAGAAAGTTTAGTTTAAGCCCTTCAAGTGAAAGGTCATGGATTTAAAAGACTGTAGCATCACTTCTCAGATACCATACCTTGGGCTTTTTGACACATAGGGTTGTTAGAGAAATTAAATAAGAATATATGGTTTATATGCCACTTAGCAGAGTGTGTGGCACAAAACCATTGAACAGAAATTAACAGTTTCTATAATTATCTGTAGAAGGTAAGTCAGTGTTAACCTGCTCTTCTGTTGGCCAAGAAATGGTAATCTGTCCAACAAGAATTTATAGAAGGGGGATGGGAATTTTGCTCAGTGGTAGGGTGCTTGCCTAGCATGCACAAAGCCCTGAGTTTAATCTCCACACAGCAAAATAACAACAACAACAATAATAACAACTTAGATAAAAGGTAAGTGACACAGAAGGTTTTCTGGTGCTTAGAGTAAAAATCATCTTCCCCTAAAGATCAAAGAAATTCAAGGTCAAGTGGGTCCAATCACTTGCCATGGCAAGAAGAAAGGAAAATATAATAATGCATGCCTTTTCATCATTTTTTAAATGCAGGACTAAAGCAGAAATATTAACTACAGTTGCTTTGTGTTTGTCAGAATGCCCTTGGTGAGTTGAAGATGACTTTTCACATCCATGTTGTTATTGTGATTCTACTAAAGGCTCATCTGGCGTGGACTCATATTTTTATACTGTACACCCCTATCAATTTACTGATGTATTGCTGCAAATTGCATACCGTTTGTTTCTACTTGTAAGTGAACTTTTGAGAATTGAACAGTAATGATACAGTTTATGAAGGAGTTTGATATAATAACTTACCCTTTAAAAATTCCTGAAAATAGTTTAGGTGAATGCAAGGTGTTCTGTGTGCTCTTTTTGTTACGATTATAATACTTGTTTCCAACATCTGATCATTTCCTGAATTTATTAGTAATGAGAGTTTGTCAGGGGTGAAAAAATTTAAATTTAAGCTAAGTTAATTTAAATGAGTATATATTAACCACCTTACCACTTTTTCTTTTCTTTTTTTAAAGAGAGGACAGTGAGAGAGAGAGAGAGAGAGATTCAATATTTTATTGAGTTTTTCACATGGCTTTTGTTGCTCTGACAATTAGTTGTGTACATGGGTGCTGGGGTTTGAACCCGTGTGCTTGTGCATGTTGGGCAAGCGCCGTAACCGCAGAGCCACCGCTTCAGTCCCCACCTTGCCACTTCTTAAGAAAGTTAACTCTTTCAGAAAATTTACCTTGGTGTTTTAGTAAGATTCACAATCATTTTTCAATATGCTAGCCATTATTTCATTTAATTCCATAATTTAATTCCCTGTTGCCTCTTAATTTCTCTACCTTAAGTGGGGTTTGAAATGGAAATAAAGAGAAAGAATATTTGGATTGCTATTCAACTATTTATCTTGTTTTTGTCTTTTTGTATATTTATATCCCTGATATTGAAACATTTTATCAATATTTTCAGCAAATATATAAATACATATATTGCTAAAATCAGTAATTCATATTTTTATCATTTGATAAAATTCTTAAAAATCTTCTAATCTTTAAATTTGAGTTTAGAAGATTTTAAAGGGGCATATATGAAGACAGAATTCAGTATGGAAAGACAACTGACCTTGTATTAGGAAAACTGGTTAGATATTGGTCCTAATTCTAACAGTAAAGTTTTCTTAGCGTTCTGTACTTTTTCATCCATTTCATGTCTGAAGCATATTAAAAGTTTTGCTACACTTTGGATCTGGATTGTCCCCTGAAGGGGCCCATGTGTTAAAGGATCGGTCCCAGCCTCTTACACTATTAAAGGTGGTAGAATGTTTCGAAGGTGGGGCCTAATAAAGGAAATTAGGTCACTGGGGAACATGTCTTCGAAGGGGTGTTGGAACCCTGACCCCTTCCTCTCTCTCATTTTTGCTTCCTGTCCTCCATAAAATAAAACAGATTTCCTTACATGCTTTCGCCCTGATGCACTGCTTCATCACAGGTCCAAAAGCAACAAGGCAGAGTGGCTGTGGACCTGAAACTGAACCAAAATAAATCTTTCCTGATTTGAGTTAATTATCTCAGATATTTTGTTACAGTGATGAAAAGCTGACCAACGCAATATTAATTCATTTTAAGTTGCCTTTTTGCTGAGTGAGTCAACTCTGTTCTCCAGAGGAATACAGGCTTTAGATTTGTGAAAGGAAAGAAAATGTTTCAAGCATCCCATGTCCTCTCACCCTTAAATCATGGATTATTTAGAAGTGTGCTGTTTCATTTTAAAATATTTAGAGATTTTTAATAGCTTACCTTATTTGTAACAACACTTCTGTGTTCATAAAGTATTCTTTTTATGATTATTTTTCTTTGAAATTTACTGAAAAGTAGTTCATAATGCAACGCACTTTCTATCTCAATGATTTCTCCATATGCATTTCAAAAGCATGTATTCTGCAGTTGATGGATGTTCTAAAAATATCAATTAGGTTTGGTTGATTGATAATTTTATTAAAATATTCTGTATACTCATTATTTGTCTACCTCTCCTAAAGGAAATATATTAAGATCTGTGATTATGAAAAATGGATTTGTCTATGTATTCCTTTGTTTTTGTTTGTTTTTTGGTACTGGGGATCGAACCCAGGGATACTCTACCACTGAGCTACATCTCAACCCTTTTTGTTTTATTTTGGGACAATTGCCTTTCAAAGTCACCCAGACTGACTTCAAATTTGCAATCCTCCTGCCTCAGTCTCCTGAGTTACTGGTATTACAGACTCATGCTACCTCTGGAAATTCTGTGGATTTTTACTTCACACATCTTGAAAGTCTATGAAATGCCCTTAGATATAATATTGTTATATCTTCTTGGTGAGCTGTCTTTGAAGATTTTGAAATTTCTTTGTCTTTGAAAATACTCTTTCTTTCGAAGTCTTTTGTTTAATACAAATGCAATCAAACCAGTTTTTTAATGTTTAGCTGGTTTATATGGTGTTTATTCTTATCATTTTACTTCTGACTTGTTTCTATAATATTTATAAAATTTGCTTGTTAAAAATAGAAAATACATAGGCTTTGCTTTTTAAAAATTCTGACAAACATTTTTTATTGGTGCATTATATTATATATAATAATGGGATTATGCTGTTACATATCCATACATACACACATATAATGATAATAATTTGTCCAATATCATTCTCCAGCATTCCTCTTTCCTCTTCTCTCTCCCCCTGGTCCCTTTCCTCTACTTACCTCCCTTTGAGTTTCATGTGATCCCCACTCCCCAAAAAACCTTTCTTTTCCTTGTTTTTGCGTAGATTCTCATATGAGGAAAAACATAAAATCCTTGTCATTCTGAGTTTGACTTATTTTGCTTAACCTGATGGCCTCAAGTTCCTTCCATTTTCCTGAAAATGCCATAATTTCATGTTTCTTTATGGCTGAGTGAAACTCCATTGCACCACATCTTCTTTATGCATTCATTTGTTGATTGACATGTAGACTGTTTCCGCAGATTGGCTGTTGTGAATTGTGCTGCAGAAAACATGGGTGTGCATGTATCAATGACTTTAATTATTCAGAGTAAATAGAGAGGAGTGGGAGAGCTGAGTCCATCCCTAGTCTCTGGAGGAATCTCCGTACTGATTTCCACAGTGGTTTACTAATTTAGGGTCCCATCACAGTATAAAAGAAACACTAACTTTTATTTGGAATATTTCTTCCATTTATATTTAATGTTTTGGTTTATGTGACTTGGTTTGAATCCTCCTTCTAGGCCTTTGTTTTTCTTCTATTTGTTGGACATGTTTTCATTCCTCTCTCTATCCTTTTGTTCTCTTTTGTTCTGTCTCCGTTCTGGTCTAATTTCTTCTTAGCTTGAGGAATTTCTTTAGCATGTCTTATAGTGTGGGGTCCTCTGGAGACAAAAGTCTTTCAGGTTTTGCCCACTGACCTTGATTTTATTTTGTCTTCACTTTTTGAGGATACATTTTACAAGATATCAAATTTTAAATTGATAGAGTTTTTGTTTGCCTTGATTATATGAGAGACATTAATGTGTCATAGAACAATTAAAAATATAGTAAATAATATTTACCTCAGAGAAGTATAAACACTTATCCTATCCAGTCTTTAATGAGGGGGTTGAGTAACTCCAATTTGTAATGAGGTAGGGCTAATCTAAACCAAAATTGTTAAAACCTTAACTGGTTTAACTCATCATGGCTTTAAAATATTTTGAGGTCATAACTGGGAGTTTACTTTTAACTAAACTTGAGATCTGAGCACAGGCAAAGCTTTGGAGAACTCTTTTTTCTTTATAATACAGGAAAAAGACTCTTGGTGCTTTGTGTGGTGTAAGTCTTATAATTAAGAAACAATATTATGTGCTGCGTCAACCTCTAAAACCAAAGAGCTTCAGATGGATTAACCACAAGTTCCTTTCCCTGCTGTGCTCCTGAGGATAAAGTCTCCTAGCCAAATGATCCCTCTTATCATGGGTGCCAGGCACAATTCCTGTTTATCATTGATTAGTGGGTATCAGCTCTCTGCCAGTCCACAGAATTCTTCAAACAAGCCAATCATTCATTCCTTTGGAACAGGGAACATGCTACCCTTGATATTACAGAGCCTGCCTCCTATAGTCCTGGACTGTTCACACTGCTATTGAGTGTGACTGACAAGACCCTGAATGGTGTGCTGTTCCCTCCTCCTCAGGGCCGTGAGTGTATGTGGAAGCTGATGCTGGTCTCATTTATCTGTTGTTGGGTGTTACACGTTTAGCCGTACTGAGAGCCCTAAGGAGGCAGAATTTCTGCCTTACTAATGCAGTGAAGAGGGGTGATTGAAACACTGGGAAAGGAGCTGGAGCAGTGGGTGGCTCAGCGGTTCCAGTACTTGCCTGGAATGTATGAAAATGTGGGTTCAAACCCCAGCATCACATACACCATGAAGTGTTGGAGCAATGAAAGCCACATGTGATTAATTCTTTCTCTCTCACAAAACAAAACAAAACAAAACAAAAACAAACAACAAAAAAAAACCCCAAAAAACACTGTGAGGGGAAATGACCTATTTTATTCTAAAATGTGCTCCATGAGGGCTGAGCATGGCTGGAAGCTATTTATCTGGGTTCTCTTTCATTCTCCTCACCAAGTCCTTGGAGGGCTAGGGCAATGCATTCAGTGCAACGTATTATTATTTTTTCAGTACTGGGAATCACGCATGTGAGGCAAGCATTGATTCTACCACTGAGCTACATCCCCAACAACCCTCTGTCCCCTCCCTCCTTGTCTTGAGACAGGGTCTCACTAATTTGCTGCGGCTGACCTCAAACTTGTGATTCTACTTGTCCTGGTGTCTAATAGCTGGGATTATAGATGTGTGCCACCACCCCTGGCTACTGGAGCCTTCTTGATCATGCAGCTTTTGGCTTCTCTGCTGGACTTCCTTATATTACCCTAGCAAGAGAACAAGGCGCCCTGCTACATCCTTGTGAGATGGAAGTCTAATCACCTTTATGGCAAAGGTGGGATTATTAGTTTGGTTTTTGTTGGGAGTGGAGTGGTTATATGTTTTAAGTCTTCCTAGAGAGAAAAGTCTTTTTTGGAGAAGTTTGTTGCCTGTGCCTGCTTATTTGTGTTTCTAGTTCACAAAATCCCCAGTACCCAGACATGGAGCTGTGAAGCAAAACAAAAACCCAGGAACTCAATGCTCTGCTCTTCTTCTAGATGCTGAGCCCTTCTGCCTTCTTTTCTCTATGCTTCAGTCTGCTTATGTTTTGTTTTTTTCTTTGTTGTTAATTTAGTTTTCTCACGTGGCCCCTGTTCCTCCAACACTTCGTTGTGTATGTGGTGCTGGGGTTCAAACTCACGTACTCGTTCATGCCAGGCAAGCACTGTAACCGCTGAGCCACCGCTCCAGCCCCTGCTTACGTTTGTTTCATAGATAATGTCCAGGATTTTTAGATGTATTTAGCAGGAATAATAGGAAAAAATACTTCCACTTCATATTTTCAAAAGCAAAGTTGCTTATGATGATCACTTGATAACCAGGTGTAAACTTCCGTTAAGGAAACAAAAACAGTGTTAGTTCTAAAATAATCAAAAGAAGGAATCTTAAAAACTTTCAAAATGAACTCTTTCAGGGATGCATTTGTACTTAAATGGGATATACAAGTTACAAGCAGTAGGATAATTTTGCAATCTACCAGCATAGACATTTCTTTATGAAGGACATTAGTTATCTTTATTACTGTTTCTATGTTCTTAATTATAAAGCTAAAAATTTAACAACAGGCGAAAATATATTATGCTTTTACCTGACAAAATAAATATGTTTCTTCTCACTTAATATAAAAATATTAAAGAATTCATTATATTCCCTTTTTTCTGACAGCTACTCAGACCTAATTTTTCTTAATTTATTTGTTTATTTATTTATTTTTGGTTCTGGGAATTGACAGAGGGGTGCTTAGTGCTTAACCCCTGAGTACATTTCCAGCCCTTTTTATTTTTATATTGTTTATTTGAGAGATGGTCTTGCCAAGTCCCTTAGGTTTCACTAAATTGCTGAGGCTGCCCTCGAAATTGTGGTCCTTTTGCCTCAGCCTCCCAAGTCACTAGAATTATGGGCTTGTGCCACCACACCCAGCTTGTTCTTAATTTCCATTAGTTTTCATACCTTAGATTTTTTGGCATCACTACTGATTTATTACCCTTTATTACGTAGCTCTTAGTCTTTGCTATTTTTTTTTTTTTAAGAGACAGGGATAGCTAGAGAGAGACAGAGAGAGAGAAGCAATTTTTATTTAGTTTTTCATGTGACTTTCATTCCTCTGACACTTTGTTGTGTATGTGGTGGTGCTGCGGTGTGTACTGAGTACTGGCACCTGCAAGGCAGGTGCCATAACTTCGGAGCCACCACTCCATCCCCATTTGCTTTATTATTCTAAAAGCAAATCTTCTCAAAGTTGTTTTTAAAACAAATGCTGTAGAAACAATGGGCTTTCTGAATTTTGTGTAAGAGAGACTTACAGGAGGAACTCTAATTGAAAGGCTTTCTAGGAGGCTTTTGAAGTAGTGTTCCTAGAACGAGTGCATCATATTTATTTACATTGCTTTATGTTCTGCAGGTGCAAAAAAGCCCCCTTCCTTCACTTTCTCCCTCAGGCAGAGAGCTTCATCCATCCATTTACTGATTTCACAAATGTTTGTTGAGTGCCTGTGAAACACTGTCTTGCCGGTCTGGGATGTTATAGTCTCCTGCTCTCCTAGAGGCTCATTTCTAGCAAATGATTGGGGTAAATTTCCTGTGTCGACAAGAATATGGTATTATCAGTTTTTTCAATTTTGTGTAGGAATGGAAGGAAGCACCCAACTGAAGAGAGAAAAAGCATTTACTATTATAGTAAAGGCAAACATAAAAATCTCAAACTTCCTCTGAAATTGCATAAACAGAGACTAATAGAAATAGATTCTTAAAGTATCTCAGCTTAGATGTGAGATAAAAATGAAAAATGGACAGCTTAAATTTTTTAGAAAATTAATTAAGACAATTTGAAAATTATTTTCTCACAAATTTTCTAAATTTAGATGTCTATTATTTATTTCAGGGGCACTATCAAATGGTAGAATAAAAATTAAAGCTAAATACATGTTTTATGAATCACTAGTGTGCTAACTTCTGAAGTTATTCTTAAAGACTAATGCTCCATGTGTAAAATGAGAAGAGAATATTTATGTTGCACGATCATTAGAATCAAATAATATGCCAAATTTAACATCTATCACAATATTTGTTTCATCAAAAATCATGAAGAAACTTGTTTCTCTTTCCTCCAACCCTTTTGCTGTATACTTACAGCCAGCTTTGTTCACATGTAAGGATAATAGATTTTTAATATTTTCAACCTGCAAAAAAAATTGAAAAAAGGCATAAAACTCTTACTTCTACAATTATTTTTAACAATTCCAACTGATAGGGGAAAGCTATCATAAAATCTTATTTTAAGTGTTTTAAGAAAATAAGAAATCCTATGTGAACAATAAAGAAGCTTATTGAGAAATCTTATTAATCTAGTGGACGTTTTATCATACCCACAGCTTTTACAAAGCATAAAATGCCTCTTAAAGGCATGAAAATGGCTTCAGACAATATACAACACAATCTGCAATGTAATCCTCCTCAATCTAAGGTTTGCCTTTCACTCACATTTTTTCTTCAAATTAATAAAAACATTTTGTACTTTTTTCTAGTGGTTAGAAAATTAATTTATGTGAATTGTAGAAATAAAAAGGACAAACTGATTACCTCATCATCTAGAGATAACACGTTCTGCAGTATGTATTCAATCTTGCTAATGATACAATGAAAAACGACATAAAAATCTCCTGAGAGCCCATAACATAATGAGTTTCATGCTTTACTTTTTATAATATATTCAAAGTGAGTAAGTTGGCAATATGGTAAAATATAACTTAATATAAATCATCTAATGGGAAACAGGGGTGGAGCAGAATGATGGGATCCAAGTACATGAACTGATGGAAGACCTAATTCAACAACAGTATTTATGTTATCTGGAAGAAGAAGGAGCTGAGCATTCTTCAGACAGTCATCCCAGGAATTCTGTTTTTCTTAATTGTTATTGATGGCTATTGGTGGATCTCAGAAAGCAGAATCTGAGTTAGGTTTCTGAGAGTTGGTGTGTAGATGTTTTGTATAGTATAGATGTTTTATGTCTCCAATTAAGAGCTGATCCATATCCCTAACACCTTCAAGTGAGCTAGGGATTCTCTGGAATAGCCAAGATGGCTTAGTAGATCAATAATAAGGTACAGCACTTTTAGTCTTCAGATCACAAGGTCACTTGGAAGCATGGGTAGGGCAAGCAAGGCATCATTGGTTAATACCCTGGAAGAGGTGAAATGAATTGCTTATTTCCAATCAGTTTTCGTATCATTTGAAGCTATTTGGTATCAATTATAGATCTAATGGGTGACCTTTTACCACTGAAGTTCACTTGCTTTGACCAGGATCAAAGAATCAAGGTATTTGTTTTTTTTAAATCATAGAAGAAAAGCCAAAGCTAAGTAAAATAAAAGACTATGAATGTTATTATTCTAGTTTTTCCAAGATGGTCTGTTCATCTACTTCTACTAAATCAAAGGAAATTGATTCATTAAGTGAAAATATTTTACTTGGATTTTTATAAATTATTATTCCATTACAAGTTAAAAATAGTTGCTCCTGCCATTTCCAGGTAAGGAACTATAATGCCTTTGTGTGTGTGTGTGTGTGTGTGTGTGGTACTGAAAATCATGTTCATAGTTTAAAACTTATGCAGTTACAGGACTCTTTTTGGTAACTAATGATTGCCTAGATTATCTGTGTTGAACTTTTTTTCGTTTACTAATGCAAGGTTTGTGGATTTTTCCTCTTTTTGGTCTTTGCGGTAAGTTGGTCTGCTGATTCTTGTATGCTTTAGTTTAAATAAGCTATGTTATAGACTGTCTAGTAGCATACAGAAATGAATGGAAATGATTGGGGAGGTGTTAAGAACAAGTAGTTAGTCAGGGAAAATTAGGCCTTGTTTTAAAACTTGGTGTCCTGTGTCCAGAATTAGTGACAACAGCACATATCTACCAATAACACAGAACCAAACGGGGAGTAGGTTTCCAATTTTCCAATTCTGGAAAAAAATATTCTGTGATGAACATTTAACAATACCCTAATGCCTGGCAGAGACGTCTACAAAAGATTAATTACACATGGATCTCACCTTTAAGAACAGGTAAATGACCATTAGAAAATTGATATCCAATAATATTCTTAGTTTCCTTTACAATCCCACCACCTGAGGGAGAGTGCCTTGTGCAGACTGCAGGTTTAGATTATTACTGAACACATGAATAAATGAATGAACTCTTATAATTTAACATATATTTGCCTAAAGTACATGATAAAGAATTTTGCAGATGAAAGAGGTTAGTAGAACCCTAAGAATCAGAAATGTGCTGGGAAAATGAAATCATAAATTCCATGAAACAACTCTACTAAAAGAAAAAAAAACTAGAAAACTCTTTTAATCAATTTAGTTCTCCATTTCATTTGATAAATATGCTTCTGCATACAGTAAAGATATGAAAGCAGTATGTATGCCTACCATTTAAATTTATTCTCATGTGACTCATTTTTTCTTTATCTATTCCCCAGGGGCAAATTAATAATTACACTCAACCTCTAGAAAATCAGCGTTCAAAATAGAGAAAGTAAAATTTTGAAGATTCATTCTATTAGTTGGTATCAATGGTAGAAGTTTTAAGAACAAAATTTAAAGTGAGTTTCTTGATACCTTTACAATTATTTAGGCTTCCTTTTTTGTTATTACTTATAATCATTGAGCTTAAATGGAAGTAATGATGTAGCTGAAGTGCATTGATAAAAATACATTTTTTCATAATTCATCCTGTGATGTATGAAAGAACACCCTGCCAACGTATTTTTGTTTATTTGTGTGCATGCAGATATACATTTGAACAAAATGTGGCCTTTGGAAATGGCACAGTGGAAAAGAAGTATCAGGAAATGCTTTCTCAATTTTCTTTTGTGCAGAACAAAATGTTTTTCCTCTAGGCTTTATAAACAAAGTTCCATAGTCCCCATTAGCCATGTGAAATTTCTCTCCAAAAATCAGTGGAACATGGAACATGACTATACTTAGGGAAAGTTGCTTCATGCTTTTCCTGATAATAATTGCCTTTGCTTTTCCATTTACTCTTAGCTTCATCAGAGGCCCTTTTACCAAATGCATAGATCCATCCTAGCCGAGGTCACAGATCACAGAAAGCCTGCAGAAACAGGAAATCCAGCTTCCTGAGTCCACCACGAAATGTGTTTCCTCTACAGATCTCAAATTGGCAAAGCTCTGTCTTAGCACATTCATTGTGGAAGCAACCGTCAAAAAAGGCTCAAAGAACTTTGTTTGCCAGTTTCACATGAAGTCTTTTGCTTCAAGCTATTGAGATGAAGGGAGCAAAGATATTTGTCCTGCTTTCAAGTTTATGGAGTGGGGGCATTGGGCTTAGCAACACTGAGCTTTCTTGGGCTCCACCTGAGGATGAAAACTTCCAGGAGAACACGGCATCTATTTCAGTTCCTCTAAATAAAACACAGAGTCTCCAGATGCTGTCAGCCTCTCAGATTCCACCTGCTGAAAAAGCCACAACTCCTTACAGGGGATCTTCTGAACAGAGTCTCCTACAATCCACATTGCCTCCCTCTGAGACAAGCGCCCCTCCTGAGGGTGTGAGAAACCTGACCCTCCCATCCCCAGAGAAGACAGAAGAAGGGACAGCCAGGCTGCAAGATCTTGCCTTCCCACCCCAGTCCAGCATCAAGGTCAACCCCGGAGCAGATGAAGTGGTCCTTTCCAACTCCACGCTGAAATTTCTTCGGAGCTTTGCCAGAAAGTCAAATCAACAAGAAACCCTTCTAAATTCTGTTAGAGGCATGGGAAACCGATCCGCAAGAGAAACGTACCTCAGCAGAGGAGACAGCAGTCAAAGCCAACGACCCATCTATCAAAAACCAAGTTTTGAAACAACAAGAGGAAAGTAAGGCATACTCTTTTCTATTTTTCTTGATCTCTGATGCTATATTCTATAAGATTATAAGTTATCTTGTTGCTTAAACTACCTCACTTCCAGAAAATTATTTCAAGATAAAATCAGATCATAACTGATTTTATGATTACATTACAGTTGCCACTCTACCTGGTCAAGATAAGATGAGGAAGGAATATGTAGCAATTTTGTTTTACCTGAAATAATCAAAATGACTTTTCTATTCACTTATAAGGACTATTACTTGGGAGAGTCAATACCAAAGAATCACCATTCTGGCTATTTGTTTTTTTTTAAATTCCCTGTGTTGGTTGTGTTCAGAGTTACATCCATAACATGAAAGATAAAAAAAAAATTGAATGGGAACATAAACAGATTTGAAAATTGAAATAGAATTGTGGAAAGTATACAGTAATCAAACATCAGACCAAACCACTTGAGTTACTATGTGCAAAAAATATATAGTTTAGCCTGAGTTGTAATTCTGGCTCTAGAGTTGTCAAGACCTATGACTTAAAGCACACCAACAGATCTTACTGAATCTTGGTTTCTTCATATATAGAAAAGTTATTGTTTGGGGATTGCAGATAGAAGTACAAATTTACAGGGTTATAGTCCAGATTCAAAATAATGAAATATGCTTAGACACATGCTTCTTTCAGAAGACTTGCTCAAATTTTAAAAAAAATTATATTTTAAGAGCATTGTATTCATTGTCATAATGTGATGAATCAGAAAAGACTACTTTTAAATTGATTTTGATTTAAAGTTAGACCAATTTGAACTGGTGAACTAAAATATTAAAACCAAGTTTAAAGGAATATTATTAGAGAATACTTGCAAATAGACCCAAAACCAAGCAAAAACAGAGAAAAAACATTCCTGGGAAGGCTTGTGTTTATTCATGATCAGCCTCATTGGTTTGAAATATTAGAAGCTCAGGGTTCTAAAACTAAGCATGCAAAATACTTTTGCCTATAGTAAAATGATTTTGAGGCACCAAACATGATCAGGATCTAAATTAAGTTAAACTAATATTTTAAAAATCAATTGCAAAATAGTAGCTGACACATGCGACAGGAGGACATTTTGTTCAGCAGGTATTGAGAACAAAGGTGAAAAGTAACACAGGGAAGAATGCAAACCAGTGAATTTGTGCAGATGTATTTCTTAATATTTGAGTCTATTTTTTTGCTATATCCCAAAGGTTATAGAATTTGTAAACATAGGGGCTGAAGCGGTGGCTCAGCGGTTAAGGTGCTTGCCTGGCATGTGTGAATACGAGGGTTCAAACCCCAGCACCCTGTTACAACACAGTGTCCGAGCAATGAAAGCCACATGAAAAACTAAATAAAATTGATTCTTTCTCTGCCTCTCTCTTAAAAAAAAAAAAGAATTTGTAAACATAAACAGATACATCTGATTTTAACTAAAAATTTATTCACTTAGAATTCATTTTTTTGGAATTTTAAACTATAAAACAAGTGCTACAGGTTACAAAATGTTCAACTTGGGATGAGTAGATTTTGTCTATGATAGGCAGTTAACAGACATGTATAAATGTTTCTCATTTAGGGGGAAACAACAGAACGTCTATTAAATGCTATTGATAAATACCACTTATTAACAGAATGAATATAGGGTCATATTTTCAATGATTACAAAATCTATGTGTTTACTAGATGCACAATATTTAGTGAAATATAAGGGTCAATTTGTGAGTATGAAGAAGAATCCTTCCCAAAGAAATATTATTTCTCCTTGATAAAGCCTGATTGATTTGGGATAAACTCATCTTAGTTTCTTTTTTTCCTGTTATCATTCTTGGAATTTTATAATTCTTAGGAGAATATTTTTGCCTATGACAACTTCTTTTCGACGTGATTATTCTGGAGTACTTTTTGTCTCATCATGTATTTTCTCTCATTTTAGCCCTGAGGGAACTTTTAGCTACAACAGAGCCATGGTTTCCTGTCTGGCAGAGTGGGTATTAATCAGTGACCAAGCACCTTGAAATAGGTGAAAAAAAGAAACTAGTACTAGTGTATTTGTGTGTTGAACAAATATTGGCTGAACACCTAATGTGACTTCAGCACTGTGGTTGTGCCAAAAGTAAATAGTGAATAAGAACTGCTGTTTGCCCTGTGTGGGGTAAAAGGAGGGAAAACAGCAGATCACAAATGTTGATGTTGAATCTGTGAAACATTCTGAATGAAGTGTGTGAATGTGTAACACTTAACAGCCTGCCATTGTGAACAGGGTCAGTAAGGCTGTTCCTAGAAGATAATAAATACAATGAGGCTTACACATCATCCAGCTGCTCCTTAACTTCCTCCTACATTCCTCAAATCCTGCACACAAGCATCTTAATCTTTATGCAATTTGCAATGGTTAATTGCAGAACTGGAGACCGTGGATATATCCCTTACATTTTTCTCCCCCTCCTGTTTTTCTCTAATCTAGAAACAAGTCTTGTCTTCCCTCCAACATCTTCCAAATCCCTCAGCTTCTCTCTACCTTTCCACCATTCTACCTACCCACCACTATGCACCACTGATTTCCCAGGTGGTCCATATCTTCCACACTTGCCTTCCATAATCCATGCCCTATGCAAGCAAGAGATCTTTTATACATTTTTTTAAATAGAGAAGCAATTTTTATTTAGTTTTTCATGTGACTTTCATTCCTCAGACACTTTCTTGTGTACGTGGTGCTGGGGTTTGAACTTGGGTACTTCCGCATGCCAGGCAAGCGCCGTAACCGCTGAGCCACTGCTCCAGCCCCTCTTTTAGACATTTGAATCAGATCAACACATTTCATTGGATATAAAACTTCATTATTGTGACACATTATTTTAGATACTAATAAGGGAAAGGATGATATAATTTGTTGCTTAGAATTCTAAGCAAGGTTTATTTATCTAAGATTTATTTATCATTTATACTTAATTTTTATTATATCAATCTTTTGCAAGGTTAAAATGAAAATGTAAATGAAACTGGTTAAGGTGTTTCTAAGGTATTAACTACTGTCTGACCAATTTTCTTTCTTTCTTTCTTTCTTTCTTTCTTTCTTTCGGGAGAGGAATAGAGAAAGAGAGGGGGAAAAAGTGAATCAATTAGTTTTTCATGTGGCATTCATTGCTCTGATACTTCATTGTGTTTTTGATGTTGGGGTTTGAATCCAGGCAGGCACCATAACCTCTGAGCCACCGCGCCCACCCCCTGCCTGACCAATTGTGACTAACAAATGTCATTGACTTCAAAATGTATTCTGGATTCACAGAAACGTTTGTCTTCAAATCTGTGAAATGTGTTATCTAGCTCACCAGTACACTCCAAACTCACTTCATTTCCTGTGGACATGGTGGCCTTATCTGCTTACTGAACATGGCAAATTAACATGGATCTCTAAGAAACTCCTGTTTTCTCTTATTAGAATGCTCTTCTTTCAGCATTTAGATAGAGGGACTTTTTCATTTGCAACTTCAGTTTCAACGTCACCTTCTCAAAGAGACGTTCTCTGAACCCCTGATATAAAGTGGTCTATCCTTCTGTTCATTATCTGTGTTTAACATCATTATCCTTTTAACACTTATTTAAAATTATTTGGTGGAATGTCTTCACTCATCTGCGGAGGCTGGAGCTAGACCCTGGCCATTGAGAAAGGAGGTCTATTATTATGTTTTAAATCCGGATAAGGTGTAATGTCATACAACCTAAGGCATTTGTAGAGATGTATTGGGAAGGAGGGGGGAGGGATAAGAGTGGGTAATTGGGGGGGACTCTTGGGGGTAATTCTAATTTTCAGAATTTTTATATATATCATATTATTTCATTAGAAGCTTGTTTGATTGTTCAACAAATAAATTTCTCAATAAAAAATTAAAAAACCAAAAAAAATTATTTGGTCTATTTATATCTTTCCACATTAGAACATGCATCCCATGAGCACAGGAACTTTGCCAGTCTTATTGACTCTCCTATTCACTGCCCAGAGCAAAGGCAGGTTTGTAGAAAGTGCTCAATAAAACTGTGGAAAGACAAGTTTTAGATGGGTTTGGAACTCAAAGGGGACATGAAGTCTAGAGGCATTTCTGGGAAAGCACTGTTAGATAGAAATATATTGTTATGGATGTAGATATTGAAAGAGGGTTCTAAAATCACGATCAGATAAATTTTAACATTTGGTGGCCTAGTGGTAGCATATGCCAGCAATAAGGCCTTAAGGAGAATGGCCATGGAGCAAAGGAAAAAAAATATTTTAGAAAGGGAGGGAAGTATCCAATAGTGTGTAATACTGCTGGAGAAAAAAAAAACAGTAAAATGAGACTGAAATATCCACTATTTTATTGACACAAAGCTGTAGTGAAGTGATCTCTGTGCTCTGTCCCAAATGAATGGAGCTATTGGGAAGGTGGAAAAAAAGAGATGGCAGATACAGACAATTCTGTTGAGGAGGTTTTCACATTTTGTTTTCATTCTGTTTTGTTTGTAATTAAACAGAAAAGAGAGAGATTATAAATTAAGGCTAATTCAGAAAGTTTTCTATTTTTTGTATCTTTTTCTTGATTTTATTTTATATACATACAGCTGGGGTCAAAATGTTCATGAGGAGATAAAAGTTGAATATGAAGGGAAAAACAAAATGATACTTTCATTGAATGTAATGACAATTTCTTTTAAAATTTTTTGTGTGACATTCTTTTTTTCATATACTATATAACTGTTTTATGTACAGAGAGGAGGTTTAAGTTGAATGGGTTGTGACTTCTAATATAATGTCTCAAAGGGGAAGTTCTTCATATCTTTAATTAGATGAATTGTAATTTAATAAATTAAATATCTCGTTTAAAATTGTTAAATTATAAAACCAAGCCATTAAATTAATTCTGTGGGTTATCACAGCATTTTTCTGTTTGTTTTGTGTGAATTATGAGTAGGTTTCAGATGAGAAGAATCTCATTAGTTAAATTCATGTGTTTTTTGCAAAGTTATTATTAGGCCTAAAGACACCCAAGGAGATTATTTTTACATTTTGTAAAATTCTAAAGAGCAATACACTGTTATACTGAAAAGTAATTCTTTAATATCTTTGGCAGATAAATGTGTCTACTATGTTACTGCCAGTGAACACAAACTCTGTGTTTATTCTATATCTCAATTTTTTCTCATTAATTACTTACTTTATTACATTACTTTGCTAATTCTGCTCACTGTTACTACTGAATTTATAGATATAGGTTGTATTTTATATGCTAGAATTTAAAAAGTCCTTAGCACAGATAATTGAGAAATTTTTGTATTTCCACATTTTCTGCTTTTATGACTATTAACCTATAATTTTAAAAACATATTACTTAGGGGAAAATGCTAAAAGAGTCAGTTTGCTGGAAAAACTGAATTAAACAAGGAATTCAGCATCACACAACTATCAGCAGGCCTTTATGGTCTGCACACTGGGAAAGCCTGCCACCTACTGGAGTAAAAACAGTTTACAATACCCTGAATGCCCTGAAGTCAGAGTCCGAAGGAGAAAATGGCATAAGATAAAATAAAGCACATTTATGAAAAAGCTTATAATTAAGGTTGACCTAAGAATCACTAATTACAAAAGGCTATGTGACATATAGCTAATTCAATGTACTACATTTATAGGGTACTGTCTTTTACTTTGAAAACTGGAAAACAGGTTGGATCAAAAAACCAAGCCCCAGTTATCTCCTGGGACAGTGACACATCCAGCATCTACTCCTACACTTTTACACTGAGAATATTGTAGAAAGACGATAGAACTTGTGAGTCTTTCGGTGCTACACAGTCATCTATCATTGAAAAGTCATTTTAGGGCTGGAGCAGTGGCTCGGTGGTTACCGTGCTTGAGCAGAATGCACAAGTACACAGGTTCAAACCTCAGCACCCACGTATACAACTGTCAGAGCAACGAAGGCCATGTGAAAGACTCAATAAAAATGGATTCTGTCTCTCTCTCTCTCTCTCTCTCTGTCCTTTTTTCTTAAAAAGAAAAAAAAATAAAACTCATTGTATCCACTGTGCCCACTACAGAAAGCAAATTCATGATGCCTGAAATAGACATTAATTGCAAAAGTTGATATATAACATGTTTCTTCTTAAGGCATAAATAACTTTAAATTTTCTCTTCCTGCTTTATTGTGCAATAGAAAACAAACGGAACACAAAAATGAATTCTTTTTTATTTGCCCCCATGTGTGGAGTAAAAACAAAGAAGCAAATCTTGTCCAGCATGTACTCTTTCATCATCAGAAAATGACCTTATAATTCTGACTCGTGGAGGTGAAAAAGCAAGCATTTATGACAGCTATGATGTCAACGGAAATCCCTCATCTCCCCTCCCTTCCCTTATCCTTCTTTTTCCCTTTTCAACTCTATTTTGTTCCTTTTGTGTTTTCATTCTTTCCCCACAGACAAATATAATAACATTTATAAGCTATATTACATTGTCATCTTATAATCTTGCTATCAGTTATGGCCAAATTTGGTTCAGTTAAGTTTTCCATTTACTAGTAATCTTGTAATTAAGAGAATAGGGCTCTTAATGAGATAAATAAGTGATAATATGAATAGATTATTTTGCTGTGAAGGGTTAGTTTATATTTTTTCTCTAAATCCCACCAGAGACCTAGTTATTCCCCAAGGCAAGTATGAATGATTAACATGTGTATGTTATTATCATTTGCAATTTTTATTCATCTTTAAGTACAAAGGAAAGAAAGGGTCATTTGTAATCTTTACCTTCTTCAGGCAGGGAGGCTTGGGTGGGCATTAGGTAAGGTGCAGAGGTTGTTAAGCAAGTCATAAGCAATTTTTAAACCTGGGTCCTAAGGACTAGTGTAACTGAACAATGTTGAGTCTTAAATTGCTGACCTTTCTTTCTTAAGAAAAATATCCCATGTGGTCATTATTTAAAGGCATACTTGCTGCTTTAGTCCACCTTCATTCAGAAGAGGGTAAGAATTAATATATGTGGGCTGAGATTTGGTCAGTTAATGGAAGTTTTCTTAATTTAGTTCCCTGAAAGACTGAGCTTCTAAAATGTTAAAATCAAGAGCACAGTAGATTATTTACAATGCCCTTGCTTAGTTCATTAAACACAGGCTTCGAGTTTGATAAGTCATAGTAGAACCCTTTTCTGCCTTCTGTTTTATGTACTCCACACACTAAGCCTGTAGTCACAACCAAAGAAATCTGCTTTTCCCTGGACCAAACCTTTTTTACCGACTAACTTGGAAAATCCAAAGAATCAATACAAGCTTTTTTCAGTACATGCCACTGCACAAAAGCAACAGAGTTATTACCCTTAAAGGGAATCCCAAATGCAGTCTGCCGGATGGTGGATTGTGACCTCAAGGACAGCTAGACACTTCAAAGTCACTGCGGTCTATTCACCATAATCAGTCTGGAAAGGTACAAAGGATTTACAGGTTTGAGCAAAATACTTGTCTGGACTCATTGCATTTGCCTTTAAATTGCCTATCACCATTTTGCCATGATTAATTTTGTCTTTTTTAAACCTACATTTTCAGATAATTTGGTTTTAAATTATATTTTTACATTTTTAAACATTCCTTAGTGAGCTTATTTCATCAGCAGCAGAAGCCTAATTAGGAATCACACCAGGGGCTCTTTTGCTGTGTATGCTGTGGATAGCTCTTTGAATTTACACTGGATCAAAGATTGCTGGGCCTTGAAGAATAAGCTGATCTGAGGCATTGCCTCCTCAACTATTTCGGACATGAGATTGTTTTACTATTTAGGATTTTAAAAGGTCTCTGCAGGTGATGTTGCCATTTTATCTCATAGAGAAAGCATACATATATAATGTTGTTGCTGTTGTTTGTTTGTTTCTAACCCCCAAATGTGCACTGACATTAGTCCTCTTTATTTTGCTGTCCCGCCCCACCCCCAATCACTTGGTAAGTGTTGAAGTGAAGCACAATCTCACCATGTACTTTCCTTGAAATTGCTTTAGTGATCACTGGATTTGCATGACAAATCTAGTTAATTTTTTTATAGATTCCTTTATTGTGGTTCTATTAATGATAAATCTACATTTTTATTTCTTGTTTTTCCCAGTTCCTTGTTTTGCACTATTTTTACCTCAAGTATTACCATATTTTAGCAAAAATGTGCCAACATGTCTTTTCTATTCAAAGAACCTTGAATATTTTTTAAACATCTCATTCAAGAAAATCCTTCTACAAGTTTTACAGTACCCAATTTATGTGCTTGGATTCCTTAGAGGAGTCTCAACAGGGAATGATTAAATCAAGCTAATTAGCATAGCCAATTTTTTTCTTTTCATATGTTGTTTTTTGGAATTTTTATGTGATGTACTTAAGTAAGTTTTTACATTCAGTTTATCCTTTAGGAATTCATTGAGCTTCTTACATATGAAGGTTGATTTGTTTAAATCAAATTTAGAAAAATTTTCTTTCTTCTTCATGAAATATTTATTCTGTGCCAGTCTCTCCGTCTTCTACGCTTTTAGAAATCCAACTACATCATCTCAGATCATATGAATTCTTGTTCCTTTATGTTTTAATTTTCCTCTGTGTGAATGGTTTCCATTGATCTTAATTTCTACAGTGACCAAATCTGTTCAGCACTTCCAGTTAATTCTTAATTCATATACTATATGTTTCTTGTTCTATTAACTATTTAACTGTTTTACTCACTGGCTGCTAATTCTAACATCTGTTTCATCTCTGTTTTTTCTACTTACTGGAGTTTTGCTTCATGTATTGGTCTTATTTTTCTGCTTCTCACATATAGCTTTGTTTGCTTCTTCTTGCTCAGCACTGTGGGCTGTTATTCAAGTGTCTTAGTTTTGTTATCTTCAAATAAAAAATATTCAGCCCAAAACTCAAGGGGATCCTTAGTGGTGACCGACTTGTAAAAGAGCATGACTGCCCAGGTCCCTGGTTTAACCACCTCAGTAGCCACGAACTCACATCTGTTTCCTTCATGGGGTGCCCTATCTTTTGGAGGCAGGGATCCACCCTCTATGCTAGAGTTTGAAAAGTGTTCCCAGGAAGAAAACTCAATTGAATGTGGACTTCACATCAGGCATTTCCCCACTCTCAAGAACCTCCTGACTGTGTCATCTGCTGTTCAGCTCCTGAAAAATGTTGCTTTGTGTATCTTGGCTAGACGTAATTTTTGCCATAGGCACTTATATCTGATGGTCTGCTATGGCCATTGGCAGAACTTAATGAAGTCCATGATTTGGGCTCATTATTTTAAAAAACTTATAAAATAAGTTGATTTAAATCCTTATGTAAAAAGAAGTTTTATTTCTAAACAAATACTTTTAATTTACAGATTAATTAGACAATTGACACTTACCTTCATTTCTCCCATCAATTGATGCTTTTATTATATTTTGTTTACTTCCAATGCATTTAAAAATATTTATAAATTAAATTTTATACTGCTTTTTTGGATTTCTTCTAAAGTACATTATCATTATAATTTTTTCCTGTTCCAAATGGCATCCTTTTTGAATTTGTTGTATGTGGAAATGTAATTGATCTTAAATTTGTGAGGAAAATTAATTTAAATTAACTTGTTATCATAAAATTTAATATCAAACTTGTGTACATTGTTGAACTCATTAATTATGATAATCTGCATCTAGAATACTGTGTTTTCTTTATCACCAAAACTAAACATCTGCCAACAACAGATTTTTTTTCTATTTTCGTTCTTTACCCCATTTATTTGCTTCTTGTCATATTATTCTATTTATTTCCCACTTATTGCACATTAACCAAACTAGTAGATCTAGAGCTGAGTCTCCTATCTCAGTACTAATATTAATTTTTTTTTTATAAGGGGAAACTAAGATCTTGACCTATCTTGCAGCTAAACTGTGTATGTTCTGGCTTTAATTTTGATTTTTTATTTATTTTGCTCTTGTAGTGTTTCTTTACTTTTCTCAAGTGTAGAAATGAAGCGATTAATATTGATTTTCTCTCATATCTAAATATTTTAAGGTGAGTTATATTTTAAGATATCTGATCTACAATACTAGCAGAAGTAGATGCAGGCACATGAATATAGTTTTGATGGAAAGGTGCTTGCTGACAATGATTCTTTATAACAATACTGATTTGTCCCCTAGGAACTGGTGTGCTTATGTACATACCAGGTTATCTCCCACGGTGATGCTGGACAACCATGTCACTTATGTTCCAGGTGGGAGAGGAGCCTGTGGCCAGACCATTGGATCCTGTCTCCACAAGTATGTAATGTTTTTTGAAAACACGCACTTGCACAATAATCACTTATGACTGTGAATATATAGTTAGTCACCTCATGCACATATGTGCAGTGGGGTCAGAAGAGGGCCATCACTTTAGACCTTCAGTAAATTAAAATGCAGATCCTAATAATACTTGTGTCATGATTTTAGAATCACATAAGATAAAGCATTAATATACTAGGCCTAATGTCAGGTGCATTGTGAATATTTAATATGTTAACTCCATGCTTGTTTCTGTTCTTACAATCCTTATGTTCGTTCTGTGGTCTGATCAACAATGCTATCCTTTAATTACTTATGAAATATAAATCCAGTTTTGAAACTTTATGATCATTTTTCATACTAGCTCAGAGAGAATCCTGTACATACTGTATTGTATTTCATTACATAATTGGTGAAATTTTATGCCAAGGTGGTTTTTTTTGTAAAAAATTGGGGTGCAACTATTATTTGAAGCTTTAAAATAAATTGCACTGACACTACTTAAAATAATTTATTACTGAATGGTATATGGTTCAAGATTGGCATGCATGGAATATTTTTGAATATACATTCATGCAGTGGCCACTATGATAGGATGGAATATAGTAACTTGGCACATTTTCTAAAATTTAAAAAGCCAGCAATTGCAATTATGCATGGTAAAGCAGTTAAGTGGGGCTTTTCTTCTTGTGTCTATTTTAATGACCCATATTGTTCAGGTCTTTTTAAAATTTATTATCATCGCCCTAAAATGTAGTGCTGAGCACTTGATAAATTCTCTGAATTCATGTAGTCACGGTAGCTCAGCTGGAGATGTTCCTGAAGAGCCTGAAATAAAAAAACAGAATTGCTATTCAGGCCCTGATGGCTAATGGTATGCAGATTGTGATTCAAATAACTCAGGAAAGGAATCTGACACCTCAGCAATCTGGAACAATGCACAGTAAGGGTACATAAAATCAAGGTGTTTCCTACTCCCTTGGGGAATTGCTGAGGTTCATGGTCTAGAGAGCTAAGTATATCTTAGGGATTTGAAAGAACTGAGCTCCAGTTTGGCCTGCATCCTTTACTCCCTCTATGATAATTTCCTTGTCCATGTGAGACACAAAGAATGCATTGTTAATTCTTTTGTAGTGAAAATATTACCCCAGTAACCCCTATCATATTGTCCAATTGGGTTCAAGGTGAGCTCTTCGTTATCTTCTTTTTCCTCTTTAACCAAGCCAGAAATATTTATCCTTATTTTCATCTCTTATCTTCTTGTACTTTTGAATGGATCTCTCCTTCCATTCACTATTTCAGTACTTAAACAGTTTTTGTCACCTTTTCTTTTATTATATCTGAGTTTCATACAACAAATATTCAGTTTGCCAAAACAGCAAATTGAACCGAGTCGTGACTCAACTAATCTTGTGAGCCCATCCCTGTAAAATCTGAGCAAAGCCCATTCCAAACCGGCTCACTTTCTATTTAGCCTTTGTCATTGGACTGAAAAGGATATTTCACTGGGCAGAATGATTTACTAAATATAATCTACTGAAATAAAAGTAGGTAAATGATTTAGCATGCTTTTAGAGATGGAAAAGAATCCTATAACTCCCTTTACAATTGAGGAATAAGCTTGGACACTTTGAGTTACCTGCATATGACAGGAGAAATTGAAACCAGTCTCCTAAAGCCCAGTCTCTTAAAATGTGCTGCTTCTTTATATCCAACGGCTACTTATGCTGATGGGCATCTCTATGGACAAACTCTAGGGCGTGAGGCTAACCCATACAACATGGGTCAAAATTCCAGTTCTATTGCGTTTAGATATGAGACTTTAAATAAGTTATTTCATCTCTCTGATTTTCAGGTTCCTCAGAATTGGACAGGATAATGTACACCTATATCATAGGCCCGTATGATAAATATCATCTACGTATAGGAGTCATGGATTAGAATAAAATGGCCAAATTTCATTTATGACTTTTTACATACATAAAGCCTATAATTTAGTGTCATTCACTAATTATATATATAATGATTATTGTACTGAAATGTTAGAATTTATTTTTCTTCCATGATTTTATCTCAGAAATAATATTTTTGCACATTAGATCCCTTTTCTCTTTATTTCTTCTCTCTCTGAAATACTGTATGACAGTAATAGTAGATATTATAATCTTAAACATAGGAGAGGAGAAAGTATAGGTTGAAAATGACAGTGGTTATCCTACTTTCATCAGTTTGTTTCAAGTTGTTTGATAATGATCTAGAGAAAATGAGGATCTTTTAAACTAAAACAGTAAAGGAAATAATAGAATTGAAATAAAGTAAGTCATACCTATATAATTCTCTATACTTGAAATTAAAATAAGTTCTAATATTAGCTTAGCTAAAAATTTATGCAAAGAAAAGCTATAATATTTTCAGAAAATGTAAGGATAGATATATATTTAAAATATCAAACAGTACAACCACTAATATTTTTGTAGTGTATTCAAAGAAATTTATTTGGCAGTTTGGGATATAATATTGCTGTTGAAAATTATGATTATAACAGTTATCACTAAATGCTTATCATATAGCAGATATGGCTTCAAATATTTTACATTTATAATTCCAACTCATAATATGTGACAAATAATCTATTTTCCTACAATTGTTCTCCTCTCTAGATCTCAGAAGGTAGTTAATCCTGTCTATAGGATGCACCACAAAATTGTTACCTCATTGGAATGGAAATGCTGCCCTGGGTACAGCGGATCAAAATGTCAGCTGAAAGGTATATTCTGATATTTATTTCATAATAACAACTAGACACATATAAATTCTGAAACATTGGCAACTGATTCCTTTGAAGAAGTGAATTACTTTTCCCTTTTGAACCAGGGTAAATTAACAGATAGCCAAACTAGTAGGACTGTTACTTTTTGAAGCTTTCTAACTTGATAGCTATTAATAGCATCCTAAAATCTCATAAGCTATCCTTTAATTTCTTCCTCCATTTAATGTTGATTTTATATGATGAGTAAATGAAGATCTTGCTAAACATCTTATTTGTTCTTCACTAAACACTTAACATACCATGTTAAGATAGGAGGAATATTAATTTCACATTATTAAATTATTATTAGAAGTGACCCTATGTACGAATAAGAATAACCTCTAGTTTTGTCCCAGTGCAATTATTTGAAATAATGCATATATGAATGAAATTCCATGTTAAAGAATAAACCAATTACATGAATAATTCTTTCTTTTAATCCTAATAGAGGAAATTTTTTCAACTGAGATTTTAAAGATTTTCTGGTGGCAAGGCTGATCAAACACACGGTAACCTGCTGTGGCCTAACATCCATATGAATATTATTTTGCTTTTGGCTTTAAACAGGTTTCCTTTGAAAAATAAGATATGGCATCAGCATACATATTTTAAATGAATGAATATTACAAGAAAGGCCATTAGCAGTGGTGGGGAATTCAATCAACAGCGTAAGGGATTGTGATTAAAAATTAATGTAAGTGTGGAGAAACCATTATGATTCACATTAAGAAAAAGAAAATTATAATATGAGAGCTCTAGGAATCTTGCAATTTAGTTAGGGATATTATAGATGGTTTTGCTAGCCCATACAATGAAAATCTATAAACAAATTTTTCTGTAATGCTGTTTGTTCTGGGTCTGGCCTGAATTGCAGAGATGATAGAAAAAATTAATGCATTTTCAGACCATAGCATGAATATCTATTCATTTGTAAAAGGGAAGAATAAAATTTTAAAGAAAATGTGATTTATATTGAAAATACCTGGAAATGAGATAATAAAGCATATTCTAAAAACACTCAAATATACCCCTGCTTTCAGAGCACTTCTGATTTCCGTGAGGCAGACAAATATATTCACAATGATAAAACGTATTTGTTTCTTGACCATATATTACAAATTATTGAAAATTCAGAATGGTATTTAGAATTATATTTTTAAGCTTTATATTTCTCTTCTCATATGAAGAAAGATATTTAAGGGAATGTTAATTCGGTTTATTTAAAGAATGCCTTTCTAGAAATTCAAGATGTGAGTTATACACCTTGCTACATAAATGCAGATATGCAGCAGGGAACAAGGTCTGCAGGTCCGAAAATGTCTTGGCTCCAGCTTTTGAGGACTTCAATTGCTCCATGCTTCAGCCTGGTGTACCTGCTAATTGATTCTCCCCATTTCCACCTCATGTGCTGGAAATGGATCCCAGGACTGTGTACTTGCTAGGCAAGCACCCTATCACTCAGCTACATCCCCAGCTCTTGGTAATTAATTCTTAATCACTGTGGTGAACAGCATACCCATAGGAGAAAAAACAAATCCATAGTACTCCATCATTATAAATGTACACACAAAAACAAAGACTAGTTGACTGTTTTGAATATCTACTATGTACTGTCATTCCCATTTGTCAAAGTATTACATCAGATACTTAAAGTGAATTCAAGAGATTATTTAGTGAGACTGTGTATTCTAATTGAAAACAACCTGTGGATATCGTTAACACTAAATTATAAATTATCGTCTTAATTAACCTGACAAAAATATCCCTGAACAATTCTGCTTATGCTTTACTATCACAATCATATAATTGGAGCTACTCAGAATTCAGCTATCTGCTGAATGGAAAGATGTATTTTCTGTTGGACGCTATGAGGGGAATAACACTCTGGTCACAGGAATTCCCATTGTGTCATGTTGTCAATCAATGTTAATATAATTTTGATTCCAAAAGAATGTCCTTTTACTCTATACATACTCTGACCATCCTTCTCTTCACTTTTATTGCAGTCTATAAAAGCTGTTGAAATTTTTATTAGTGCAATAGATGTACTGGTGGTATCAAGAATTACCATGTCCCTTTTCCCCTAACCCATTCTTCATTATCTCTAGACTAGGGATTTTGGGCACATTTTTTCCCTTCTAATAATTACACGATCACATGCCAAGTAACCCCCACCCCTGCACACTTTCTATCACACTGTATAAATGTGCCACTGATCATTTATTCTTAGACTGTAAAGAAAATTATCCCCTGCAGTGGGGGGGAAAACATTGCCCAGGCTTCCTCATATGACAGGCTGCTTCAAATATGGCAAGAAAAGAAAAATCGCGTTGGCTGATACATACTCTTCAGACCCCTTTCTGAACCCTCAAGGGTTTGGAACAACCTGGTTATGCAGGCACCATGACAGTCATTTCAGGACTAGTCCTTTGCAGTGTCATGAGATTATTTTACTCAGAAAATCTGTAAAGTACTACATACACCTCACAAATTTCTGCTCCCTGAACAAGTTTCCTCCCCACAACAAAATTAATTCCATAACACAAAAAATAACAAATAACAATTTTTTAATTTAGACTGCAATAAGGGACTTTTAAATATAGACAATATATCAATAAATCGAATAAAATGGTGCTGTTAATAACTGGACAATCTTTTTCTTCTTTCTCTCCACTTTTCTACCTCTTTTTTTTTCCTCCTACTCTGTCTATATACCCTCTTCAGAGCACTACGATGCATGGGACAAATCTTTCTGGTATTTTATTCTACAACATGCTTGTTAGTCACTCATGTACTTTAAATGTAGTTCAAATAATTACAGTACTGGTAGTTGTAATTATAGGTTACCTTATTAAAATATTACTTCTACCATCAAAAGGAAACCAATTAAGAAGTTGAAGTAGACTTTTATTGGGGGAGAAATGCATCTTTAAGTCCAACAGTGAAATAATAGTTTTGATATATTTTACATTTGCTATATTTTTTGGTGGAGGGGTCACAGAATTTTGCCTTCAGAAAGGGATATAATTTTGTGATAAGATATTCAAGACATTTTTTTGAATGTCAGTAGTAGCCTCTTTTATAAAATTTGTAATTATACTCCATTCCAATAGATGTCTCTAAAATACTCTTAGTGTAACAAGGAAATTACAGATTGCTTTAAATGACACAAAGGAAAGGAAATTAAGTTCAAATCATGTTAGAGTAAAAAGAATGAACACTTTTTGCACATCTGTTAAAAATGCATCTATTTTACTCAGATTTTTCTATACAAGAAAAGGATATTTTGTAAAGCTATGTTTCTATGAAATCCATCACCAATATTATGAATGCTGAATAGATGTGAGCATGCACAGCTATTGACAAACTGATTCTGATCAGATTTCTGTTATAAATATATGACAGAAATTTTGTTTTACAAATCCTATGAAAGAATTCAACATGTTTATGTAACGATAGCTGAAACTAACATTTTCAGTATCAGACTTTCTACTATTTTAAAATGTACTCTAAATAATATAAATTGAAAACTATAGCATTTGAAAGAGGAAAAATCTCTATTTCTTCTATTTTCACATATCTGATTCTTTTCAGTAGTGTTTAACATTTTCTTTTTTAGAAAGAACATTTCCTCCTGTCAGCATCTTGTTCAATAAAATTGTGGTAAATTAAGTTAAAGAACAATGCCCCTTAAGTCCTCGTTGCACCATGCTGCTTACTTCAATTTAAATAGTAAATCTTTGTATATATACTGAATATTCACCACGAAAATATTCACTTGATATTGCAGGATCAGCTGGAAATCTGTCTTGTCAAGCCACACAGGAAGGTTTTCTGGTGCTAAGGGGAGGAGAGCAAGCATTCTGATTACTGAGCTGCCATTAATGACTTCCTCCATACGGCTCAGAAACCTGGAGGAAAGAAAAAAAAAACTTGCAAATAAAACCTGTCTAATTAAAAAATAAAAAAAGCACCTAATAAGGAAGCCATTGCTCTTGCTCTTGACATTTGCCAACCTTGCTTCTCCAAGTCTTTGATCCACCAAGGTCAGAGTTTCCATTGTGGGAAGAAACAAAGAGAAGTTATGTTAGCAGATAAGACAAATGGAGTTCAATGTAAGAGTGATATTTCATTTAAAGAAACCCCAAAGTGCACAAAGATCTTTAAAAGTTCATTGATTTAAATAAACGGTGTTGTGTTCCGCACCTGTCACTTAGGAAGGCCAAGAAAAAGAGACTTCGAAGTCTGCAATCTATGAAATAAAGCAAAGGTCTGTGTTTAGGTGAAAGAGAAGATAGATTGCTTGGAAAACCTAGAATCTGTGGCAGTCCTTGTGGTAGAGAATACATTTGGTGGACAGAAAGCTTATTAAATGAAAAAGAAGAATAAAAGCTTATCAATCAAAACCAGGCTCCTTATCACAGGAGAGTAACTGACTCCACTGTCGGAGATCTTATCAGCTCTTTGCAGCTGCCGGTTAAATCCCATGCAGTAAATTAGAATGAATGCAAGTATTGAGCTCCAGTTGACAAACAGAGCTAGAAAAGATAACATGACTATTGAATTTGTAAAACAGGTATTTCAAGTTTTTATGGGCCTTGGCAGGGATCCCATCCAATGAATTCAGGAGCGAACAGGTTCATGTGACAACCAGATCCCAGATCTTTGTGTGACACTTAAAAACTGTTTCTTTTTTTGAAGTAAAATTTTCTTACCTACTTCACACACAGTCGTGCACACACACACACAGACACACACACAAAATTACAGTATTGGTTATTCAGTATTATAAAGTATTTCCAATTAGATTTTCTTTCAAATCAGTCTTTTTAAGATTTCTTAATTTTCTACATGAGTAGGAATTCATCATCAAAGTTCAGAATGCATAAGAAAACTAGACTCCCACCTGGTGTTTCCATTATTTAAAAATTTTTTATCCCTTTCAATTTCTTTCCTCTTTCTTTCCGACGATTTCCTTTATTTACTCTGTCCTTCCCCACTTGTCACTGATTTTAAGGTTACTTCCTTAGGTTTTAGTTTACATTTTGAAACTCCAGTTTTCTCTAACGTATTACTTTCTTGTTACATTGTTTGTAATACAGTATCATTTTTCCAGATCACAGGAATGAGATGTTTCTGGAATTCTTTTGACTCTAAGGTCACTAGTAAATTAGACTTTCCTGTCTCTTCCTGACACTTACCTCTAAACTGGGTTTGTCCTTACCTCCTGACTGTTTAGGATCTTGTCTGAACTGGGTACCTAAGAAAGAACTATGACTAGATGAAATTCTTTACTCAAATCTCAACTAGGACCTGAGAAAACTTACAAAGTACTCCTCTCACCTTCTCACTGTGTGTGTGTGAGAGACACAAACACGGAGACATGGAGCTTCCTCAGTCCTGGAGGAATTCTAAGTGAAACAGAATGTTACAGTCTCCCTATTAAATGCACAATGTCCAGTACTTTGTAAAAAGTGAAATAGAGACCTGATTTCATTAGAAAGTAATATTGCAATTTAAAGTAAAGCTTTACTAGTCATAATAAAGTTTTAGCAAATTATTTTGAACTCCTGAAAACAATAACCAAACAAAATCAATCTGTTTCTTGACTTTGAGGATAAGCTGGGAAGGACTGGGTTTATATTCAAACATTTGGCACTAATTCATTAATATCCATCACTATGTAAAAGATTAAGAATGCATTACTTATTTTCTTCAATTAACACATATTTTATCTATAATAATATAAAACCATATTCCTAGTATAGATCATAACACACATCACTCATATTCGAATAATTTCTAAGGAATTTATTGACTTCTACAAATTGTTGGTGTGCTTTTTCTTTTGATGTGAATAACACCAATTAAATCATGTCACTATCAGAGAGAAATGATTTCATGCCGATAACTACTTCAACCTCCTTTAAAGACTTCCCCATCAGATTTGGAGCCATCGGGTGACATGAGATCTCAGTAACTTCATAATTTCTATGAACATCAATAATAGTAATATTCTGTTGAATTATCTATTAAGCATTATTAAAGTAAAAGTGATTGTATTGAAATTTTTCCAAACTTTAAAAACTGTACATTTGTAAATGTTCATTATCTTTAATGTTAACTAAATCATAAAAATTCTTATCAGATTATCCTACTTTAACTAATCACAGAGATTTGTAAACATTATTTGGTCAAATTCAAGGCAACATAAACCAAGGAACATTTACAGTTTTTATTTTTGGCATATAAACTTAATTTTCACATAATTAGAAAAATCTGTTTATTTTGTCATGTAAACAATTACTATATTTGTTGTCACATAATATATACATATAAATATCCTAAGTAACATATTAATGTTTATGAATCAAAAAATAGATATGCTTTAAATATAACTATTTTTCAGACTGTAGTGGTGGCTCAGGGATTACAGTGCTTGCCTGGCAACCACAAGGACCCAGGTTCGAACCTCAGCATCACATACACAACTAAGTGTTGGAACAATGAAAGCCATGTGAATATATAAAAATTTCTTCTCTCTTTCTCTCTCTCTCTCTCTCTCTCTCTCACTGTCCCTCTCTCTCTAAAAAAAATTAAGCTTTTGTTCTTTTAAGTGGTTTAATAATTCATTATAAAATATCAGAAAAACATGGAGGTTGGACACCTTGAACATTCTAGCAAGTATAGTAAAACCAAATGACGTTGAAGTTCTAATAACTATGTAGGTCAGAAGTTATGGTAGACTGGCGATGCTACCAAAATACTGAATGCTTCACAAAGTCTATGCAGTGCATGGTATAGGCCCAACAAACCTACAGTTCTGAAAAATAGTTCTCAAATGTTGCTGCAATAGAAATTCAAGTCATCATGTATCCTGCAAAACACATCTTTTACTGTGTTTCCACAATCAACTGGGAATAAATTGCTATTTTAATTTTAAAGTTAATTTTATCAGTTATTGGGCTTTATCATTACATATTTGACAAAAGGTATGGCTGTATCTCAACAGTTGGTAGACCTTATTTCATACTGGCTACACACAGTCTTGGAGTGGGAGGACGTG